>WBMW01003491.1:2605485-2648883 GCA_013396635.1 Penelope pileata
AGAACAACCGCTACCGAAAGCCGAACCAACGCACCCCACCGCCCGGCTGCGGGCCGGTTCCCGGGCGGGGCCTGCAGCGGGGCCCGGCCCCCCCCGCGGCTCACGGTTGCCATGGCAGCGGGGCGGCGCGGCGCGGCCCGGCCGGGAAACGCGCTCCGGAGCGGAGGGTTCCGCCAGTGGGGCGGAGCGGAGCGCGGCCGCTGCTCACCNCGCTGCCCCGAGCCGGGCCCCGGTGCTTTTCCCCGCTGCCGCCATCGCTTTGCATTATCCATGTTTCACCCGTGTGCCGTTCTCCCCGTTTTCTCCGTTCCAGAGCCGCTCAGTACACATGCATGTTGCTTAGCTATCTCACAGAGCGCAGGGCTGGCAGCGGGGAGCTGGTGCTGAAGCTCAGGCAGCTGGAGTCCAGCATGAGCTCTGGCCGCAAAAGTGAGTACCCGGGGTCCTCCCCACATCCCCTTCCATCGCACAGCCCGGGAGCCCCGGTGCAGCCCTCCGGGAGCCCCTTCCAGCGTGTTCACAGAGCTCCGAGTGGCCTCATCCCCCTCCACGCTTTTCCTCGCCCTGCGGCACAGTGGCACCCATCGCACTGCGCTGTCGCAGTGGTTCTGCTGTTTGCGTTCAGGTTGATCTTGCACCTACTTAGCCATTGCTCAACTCTGGAATGATTTCAATACGTGAGGGACATGCACCATTTTAATACGTTACCACGGATTTGCTTTGTTATTCCAATTAGCTCCGGAGTATCATAACTTCTAGGAGAGGCCAGCTGGTTTATCTGCACAGCCGTCATTCTCTTGCTTGTGCAGAGCAAATCTGATAGACTTCAGGCCTCAATTCAGAGCACTTGTGGTTCCACTGACCCTGGGCACTGCCAACATCTGTCACTGTCACAGTGCAGCAGGTTATAGAAAGTACTTTGCATAATATTGTATTAACATTCATGGGGTGGAACCTAACCCGTGCAAGGGGTGAAATCAGGCTTGCCATGTGTTATGGCTTGACGTGGAATACACTGCTCCTGTTTGCAGTGCACCTCTGACATCCCTGGCTGAGGAGGGTCTCAGCACGTGAATCACCAGCACAAGGAGAGGTGTAGCTTGTGGTTGCAATGGGGTTTGTGCAGTAACATCTCCTGCCCAGTTACGCCAAATCCAGTGCAGTGTACCACTGAAATTGGAGGCTCTGTTTGTGTCACTTACTTGCTGACACCAACTTGTTCAGAGTAACGTGGGTCCAGAGGGCACCTGGGCACTGACAATGGGGCAGCAGGAGAAAGCTACACGTCCTGGCTATTGCCAAGATTGGGTTTAGGACAGTAATTCTGAGGGATTTATACCCATTTCCTGTCCCATAGCCTCTCACACTCTGAACTCACAATTTTCCTTAAGGGAGAGGTTTAAACATACAAATGCTCAAAGCCTGTTACGTTTTTGAAATGTACACATGGGCAGTGACATTCCACATTGTCCTGCGCAGAGCTCTGTTCGCAGAAGCCACGCTGACCTTTGTGGCATTTCTTGCAGTGTTCAGACTGGGCAACGTGGTGCATGCCTTGGTCGCAGCCAGGAAAACTACAGAGCTGCCAGACGTGGTTCCTCGCATCTGCCTGACAGCCTCCAACCTGACCCGTGCCCTGTACTTTGTCTGCGACACGGTGCTGTGGTTGAGGAGTGTTGGACTCCAGCCGGACATCGACAAGGCCAAGTGGCGGATCTGGGCTACCAAGTGCTACTACATCTCCCTGCTGATGAATCTGGCCAGGGATTGGTATGAGATCTCGTGGAGGGTGGAGCAAGCTGTACAGGAAGAAAAGACTAAGGAGAATTTTTTCTGGGACAGACAAAATCAGCAAATGAACAGTTTGAAATGTCATGGTTTGCACGGTTTTCTCCTCCTGCTGTTTCAGATACTCAGAAAGCATCCTCCTCTGCTGCTAGACATGGTGAAGAATCTCTGTGATCTTTCTGGTCCTTTGGATACACTGGGGATCTACAAGACCAATCCAGGTGTGATTGGTTTCTGTGGCCTCCTCTCCTCTCTGGTGGGGATTCTCACACTAACAAGCCCACATCTGAAGCTGAAATAGTGACATCAGAGGAACTGCTCAGTGTGCAGTGAGCCAACAGCTTTGATCTTCTGACAGGTTTTTATTCTCCATATGGCACTTTAAGAATGAAGATGTCTCACTTTAACCTCGAGATGAGTTTTTTCCTTTGAATAAGTGAATTCTGCCCTGTGCCCTTCCCTGTATCTTTGCAGAGAGTTTGGTGCCCAATGGAGTGAAGATGGAAGAAGGCAGAATAATATTGCACAAACAGAAACCAGAACATGGCTGCTAGATAAGGAAATACTGATGATTCTATGTTTTAATACAGCTTTATGAAATAGCTGCCTAGGCAGCTGTAACGTGTATGACTCATAACTAATGAGGTTTACACAGGAAAGCCAGAATTCACCAATCAAAGGTTCCTACAGTCAAATTTTCTAGAGTGTGTTCAGGCAAGTTAGGAACTGTGGTTAAATGGCCTGAAGTAAAGCACGAGTGTTCTGATGGGACTGGATTGCTGGATCCTGATATCTGTAGGCAGTGGTTTGAAGATAAGTGGTCTCATGTGACCCTTCAGCTGTCTCCCTCTAACATAAACATGCACTGGTGATGCTTGACCTACAGTCTGGTGTGTCCCAGCTTACGTCCCAGGAAATCAGAACATCTTTTTCCTTTGACAATGTGAGCCAAGGACTGCTGGCCACTAACTCTGACTTTTCCAGCAGGCCGTGGCTGAGGATTTTGTTGAAGAACAGCACATGGGAAAAGCTGGTCTCATTGCTGACAATGCTGTGATTTGTAGGGAACTGAGTGGAGTGAAGCTGTGAATCTGGAACCTGTCATAAGCACTACATTTCCCATTACACACAAACTGTAATTCCCAAGCCTGTGATTACAAGTGCAACAATTTTACATTAATCACAGTGTGATAAGCAGCTTGTTCTGCTCTTTTAATTTTACTTGAAAAAATCCAGTGTAATAAGGACCTGTGGAGAAGAGGCTTCCTTGGAGCTTGTCGAGTCAGAAAAGCTGCAAGGGCGTTTCCAGTTGTGTGAGCTCCCGGAGGGAAGGGAATGGAGTTGGACGTGATCGTATCAGAATGTCCTGGAGAAGAGAAGCTGATTACCTGGATTTGGGCATTCGTGTTTTAGGTTTCTTTCCTGATCCTCTCCTTCCTTCCACTGTGACTGCAAGATATATTGTGTGTTCCCTCAGTGGTTCTGCCATTTGCAAATGCCTTATGTTTACCCTGTGGCTGCGTAATTGCTCTTCAATTTTCTGGCTGATTGCCTGTCAGTGTGATCTGGGTTAAAGGAGAACCTCTGTGTCCAGCTCCAACAGTTCACATAACGTGCAGTCATTGTTGCTCCTGGCTTTGCAGAGGATCAGTTCTGACACCATCTGAGAAAAATTTGTACATCGTATAGGACACAAAATTATTGCTTTTATTCATCAGAGCTAGGCCTGTGTGTTCTGTTGCTTTCTGACTGCAGGGACTGCTTGTTTAATCTGTCAGGAGACGTGAACTGAGATTACTCAAACCAGGACCAAGGTACTCTCTTATTATTTCTGATACTCTCTGTACACAGAAATTAAAAGGTGCTGGTCTCCTTTATTAAAGGGAAAAGGCTGTGGAGCTGAGTAGGCACGGTAATGCGGTGCCCCAGTTTACCTTAAGTCACTGCAGTCATGCTTGGAATTACTTCCACTTTGAATGTGAAGTGTTAGGCTGCCAAGGAAGAGTTTGAAAGAAGAGGTTGCTGAGCAGGATTATTAAGTGTGTCTGAAGACCAAACATGGCCTGCAGCAGCTCTTCTTTTTAATATGGAAATGGATACCATTAAAGGTAGAGCACGCTGGCAGTTCAGACCATAATGGATATGTTGTTTTCAAGGGTTTCCTCTTGGTAGCCTTTTAACAATGGGGTTTTTTTGTTTCTTTATTCCATTTGCCTTTGAGCTGCTGGCAGTGTGTGGGCCATCCCTCCTTGGCCAGATTTGATCATTATCCCAGTGTGTAGCAACCCTGTAAGGAAAGGAGAGGAGTCTTGATGATCTGGCCGCCCTTTGCCTACAGAATTTTGTCTTCTTGCAAGAAACTGCCTTATAAATTTCTCTCAGGGGACCTCTTGGGTACAAAATAGATCTTAGTCTGGTTTGCAGACTGATTCCTCTTCTTCCCTTGTAGTTCATAGCTAAGGGGAAATGGATTAACGTGCTGACAGGGCCCCTGGCTAGATGCACCTCCCTGTGCTCTGCAGAGAGAGTAGTGTATTTTTTTGCCCTTGTGCCAAGCAAACACTGTGCAAAGCCACGAGCCAGACTTTGATGTTTCTTCTGGAGGGACTGCGAGGATTAGCATGTACAGACTTAACCAGGGAGATGGGGCAATGAATTTTCAGCCTTTCTCAGCCTTACCTGTCCCACTTTACATAACACAGGTCAGTGCATACAGGAGTAACTTTACTGGATGCGAAGCACTAATACTTGCCTTTCTGCTCCCCAGCTGGAGGCTAGCAATTTAATGTACTTTAATGTAATGTGACTGAAGCCATAGAATCACAATCAAATGGAGAAAATCCTTTTAGTGCCTTTTCTTTGTATGTTTCTAACACAACAGCTGGATAAGGACAGCTGTTTGAGCACAAGCAATAAACTTTGATGCATATGACACTGTGTCTGTGTGTGACCTACAGGGAGGGGAAAAGAGATGCTACAGAAGGAGTCCTCTCATATCACTGAATTTTATGAAGGATGGTGCTGCTGAAGAGACATTCTGTGTGTTTGCACTTGGTTTATAGAGCTTTCCTTTCTCAGGGCCACGGTGGCAACCAGACTCAACAGACTCACGTACAATCCCAGCTTCAGTTGCAAAAAGAGTAATAAGTAAATATGTGAATATTTACCAGTTAATACCTGGTAAAAGTGCATATGGAATGCCCTGAAGCGAAATGACATTTTGGGAATTGCCATCAGCTGCCCTTGGAGCACAAGCAGGGAGTGCTGGAGCTGCCCAGCACAGGCACCACCAGCGTGAAATGAGCAGGTGCAGCTGCACTGTGATGTCCTATAAATAGCCTTTCGTTGGGATGGGTCTTAGTGTTGTAGGGCAAATGGTTGCAGTTGCTTTAGTGATGATTACCTGTTCAGGGCAGAGAGTGAAGGATAACATCTCCAATTGAGATGGGGAGGGATGGAGAAGGGGTAACATTAAAACCAAGCTCTTGCTGGTAGCTTACTGTTAACTCCTATCCCCTACAGTAAGAGCTTTGCAGACTTGAAAGCTCCAAAATGTCACTTCCTGAACAATGTACAAAGCATTGCATTCAGCAATGATTTAGCAAGAGTTCCCTTCTGAATGACTGGTCTTTTATACACATTTCGTAATAGTGGCAATTAACAGGAGAGCAGTAAGTGAGATAAGTAATCTACTCACAGACGAGGCCTTCCTAATGCTAACACTGTGCTTGGCGTGATACTTCAGGCTAGTGAGCCACTTGGGGCTCCCAAGGTAGCAACAATCAAAGGTCTGAAAACCAACATCTCCGGGGAAGGATCAAATGGACCGGCTTTGTGGAGGAAAGGTGACTGAGAGAGGGTGTGTGAAAGATTTTCTGTCGAGTGAAAGGCGATCAATTGGTCTCTAATCCACCCAAGAGGTAATACATCTATGTTGCCACAAAGGAAGATTAACTCACGCAGGCAATGTTGTTTGAAGCTGGAGTAAAATAAAGCATTAAATAGACGGCCTCAGAGGACAGCACGGCCTCACCGTGGAGCTGTGGGGCTGCACAGCCTCTGCCCCATGGGAGGGGGAGGGGATGGCCAGGAGTGGGGCAGAGGCTGTGCTGTCTGCTGATCCCTGCTCACAGCGGGGCAGAGAGAAGGCTGGCACTGCCCTGTGCATTCACCATGGCCAGAGAGAAGTCTCAGTGCCAAGAGAGCGAACCCGTGAGCAGGCTGCTGCCCTTTGTCCCGCTGTCTGCAGAGCCCTGCCTCACCACATCGCTGTGCCAGCGGCTGACATGGGCCTCTGCCAGGGGTGAGCCCAGCAAGGCAGGGCTGGAGGCCAAGCCAGGCTCTTCCCAGAGCCATGGAACAGCCATCCTTGGTCTCTGTAGGCAGTAACCAACCCTATGGAGTCACAGCTCCATATGGGCGTCATCATCTTTGCTTTCGATCAATACCACCAACAGTGGCCCCAGGGAACTCCAAGTGGCCACGAGGAAAAAGTGCTTTGCTGTGAATGTGGCTTAGCCCTGGGTCCCAGAGAGCTGGGAATCATCTCAGAGATTTGCAGGGCTCAACTGGGCGAGACCTGGAGCAGCCTGACCAGCTTCAAAGCTTTGAGCAGGAGCTGGGGGTGGCCTCCAGAGACCGCTTCCAGCCTGATTTTGTCTCTGTCTACTCCAAATGCCACAGCTTTCCTAATGGAGTGTCTGTCCTGACACTCTGCTAAAAGCCTCCTCGCCAAAATCCTCACTGAGTACCTTAGACTGCTCTGCGAGCCCCCTATTGCAGACCTGGCCACACTAGGTTAGTTCATGCAGGATTGTCCCCACCACGCAAGTCCCTTCCACGAAGCACTGCCCACGCACCTCTTCTGCCAGATCAGGTAGGTAACGTTCCCAGCCAGGTCTGTGTCACCTGCACTGATAATCTCTTCCTTTGTTCCTGTTTACGCTCATCCCCATAAAAGCCCTTCCATCCTCCTGTCCTGCTGCTTGGCTACCCCACAGCCACCTTTCCATCGCTCCCTCAGCTCCCTCCTCTGTGCTGCATCACTCAAGCTGCACATCCTCACTTGCAATGCCCCTTCCTCCTCTTCTGCCAAGTCATGGTGCATGGCTAAGGACCACAGGTAGGTTCTAGTCCCTTCTGCATCCATCATCCCTCCATTTTCTGTAGGAAACCCTGCCTCACTCCTTTACTTGCTCTCTTCAGTTGTTGCTCATGATCTATTGCTTTTGAGGTGGTCAAGTCTATGGGTGGCACCTATCCACCTTATTTTGATAAAGTGGGGTGAAACCCACATGCACCGCAGCTGTGCCCAGCTCCTGAGCCCTCAATGCTGGTGAGGATGGGACATTTCTGCAGCCATCCACCCCATGTCACGGGTACCTTTGGGGAGCTGTTTATCTGGTCTCCACAGCAACCCGTGGCTCCCCAGCCCAGCCCAGCAGGGAGGTGGAGCCTGGGGGTGGTAGTGCCCAGGCACTGTGCAGGCTGAGCACAGGCCCTGCACGGGGACAGCACTGCCACCACCTCCTGCTCTGCCTGCAGGGACAGGCTGTCCTCGGTGAGTCACCCAGCCCCACCAGGACAGCTTCAGCAGGACTGGGGGGTGAGAGCACTGGGGGTCCCCATCACACCCCACATCCCGAGCAGTGCCATCAGCCCTCCTCCCCCTGCCAGCAGCTCCTCTCTCTGCTCCTCTCCTGGCTTCCCAGCTTTCTGCATCCATCCCCCCATCCTGAGTTTTCTTGACAGCTCTGCCAATGCCTTTTACCCTTCTCTTCCAAACCTCTCAGCTCATTCTCCTCTAGCAGGGGAGGAGCATGTGGAATCGCCAGCTCTAGGGTTTAACTGGTAAAAAGTCACAGCTTGGGCAACGCCACATCCACAGCACCCAGGGGAGCTGTGTCCCAGCCCAGCTCCTGCCCATCGTGCTGTGGGCAGTGAGTGGGGAGCCCGAGCCCGGCTCAGACCTCGCAGCACGGTCTGTGGCTCTGAACTTTGCTTTGCAGAGGGACGTGGCACAATGACAGCGAAGAAGATTCAGAGCTTGCAGAATGGAAGTGCCAAGGTGAGTGAGGGAAGGAGAGGGAAGGGCAGAGGAGCAGGGACAGCTCGTACCAGCTGTGCCAGATGGATGTGAGCCACACTTTGTGCTGTCTTGTGTGTCCCCTTGTTAGCTTTGCCTGTAATTATATCGAGCAGCCACCAAAGGATAACCATTTGCATGTTTGAAATGAAATAGCTGAGAATCAACAGAGTTAGCCCCGACCTGATATGAGCCCTCAGCACTGTGTGAGCAGTGCCTGTCCTTCATCTTTGTTCCCACTGTGGACCACAGACCTCCAGCATCTGTGCTGCTGTGAGCACAGCACGGCTCTGAACAACCAGAGCCACCGGGACTGCTTACCTCTAGGATTTATGGCTGGCTCCATATCAGGCCAAAATTAGCAGATGTATTTCTTTCATGAAAATCCGGGAGATCAGGGGAGCAGCTGCAGGGAAGGTGGGCTTGGAGTCACACCCTCTTCCTCTGCTGTGAGCTTAGGTCCTCGGTGCTCGCTGCAACATGCCCCTGGAATGCAGGCAATGGGATGTTTCCTGGGGAATGGCTGCTGGCTGGCCCCTAACTGCTCCCATCTGACGTGCAGGAGAATGTGCTGCAGCGGGTCCTGCAGCTGCCGGTGGTGAGCTCGACCTGCGAAAGCCTGCAGCGGACCTACGCCAGCACCAAGGAGGCCCACCCGCTCGTGGCCTCGGTGTGTGAGGTCTATGAGCAGGGTGTGAAGGGAGCCAGCGCCCTGGCCATGTGGAGCATGGAGCCTGTGGTGCGCCGGCTGGAGCCCCAGTGTGAGTCCGATGCTGCCACCAGGGGGGACACGGCGGGGGGACCTCACAGTGGGACAGTGCTGGCGCTCATGCATGGCACCCCCAGCAGTGCCTCCAGCCTTTCTCACCTTCCCACTCTCATGCTTTTGCCCAACCAGTCACTGTGGCCAACAACTTGGCCTGTCGGGGCTTGGACCACCTGGAGGAGAAGATCCCAGCCCTCCAGTACCCTGTTGAGAAGGTAAATCCTGGGCGGGACAGCCTCAGCCTCTGGGACCCTGCAGGCCCTCTGCAGAGCCCACAGCATCTCTCCCCTGGGCCAGACCCTGGTCTTGCTTCCCTCTTGGCCATCAGTGATGGCGAGGAGCTGCCCTGGCACACCCCAAAGCAAGGACTTGGCCACAGTGATGGTTGGGTTGCCCTCAAACATAGGTCAGCAGTGTCCTATGTGTCATCCCCACCAGCTGCCTCCAGCCCAGGCTGTAGGAAACTGTTGTGCCCCTGCTGGGGATGTCCCCGTGGTCCCTCCAGCTGCCCCATGCCACCAGAGCACAATAGCATGGCTCTTCTCCATCTCTCTGCCTGCAGCTCGCCTCTGAACTAAAGGAAACCATCATCTCCACCCCCATCCAAAGTGCCAAAAGCACCATTGGCAGCTCCATTGGCAAGATCCTGGGGCTGGCGGTGGGGGGCTACGAGGCGACCAAGAGCACCGTGGAGACCACAGCAAGGTACACGAGGAGCAACTCGGTGAGCCAGATGGCAGCTGCTGGGATGGACACAGCCCTGGGTGGGCTGGAGAAGCTGATGGAGTATCTGCTGCCAGAAGAGGATGAGGAAGCAGGTAGTCCTGGTGCCCAGATCACCTGCAGATGGGTGTCCTGGCAGGGCAGGGGGCTGCTGGGATGGAGGCTGGTCCCAGGAGAGGTGGGACCTTGCTTGTGGGGTTCAGAGGGAAGGAGGAGGATTTTGGTGCCGGGCTGATGGAGGGCTGTCCCACCAAGCTGTAACCCCCCATGCCCGGCCCGGTGCTGTTCTGCCTTTAGATCAGAGGCCCACGGAGACCCGTGGGTCAGCAGCAAAGGTCTCCCAGCAGCAGCCCAGGACTTACAGAGCTCACAGCACTCCCAGTGCCCCCAGCACTCCCAGCACCCTGGGCCGGATCGGAGCCTTGGTCAGCACCGCCTCCCACCGTGCTTACCAGCAAACTGCCCAGAGCCTCCAGCGCGCCAAAGCCAAAGGGCAGGAGCTGGTCATCTGGATCCCCATCCTGGTGAGTGCAGGACACCTCCTGCCAAGGTCTCCCATCAAAATGGGGGCTGCGTGGGGGGACACCCCACTGCTGCAGCATCACATGCATACCCTGAGTCCCCCCCGGTGAATCAGCTGAAATGCTGGGATTCCTGACAAAGGGTGGGATGGGATTTTTATCACCTTTTCCCATGGTAAAAAATGGGAGCCCTTTCCCCATGTTCCCAAAGAGCACAACAAACAGCAGCGTGGCAGTCGCTGCCAGTTTTCCCCTGCTCAGCAGTTGGAGCTGGCAGTGGTCACTGTGCCATCAGCACAGTCACGCACATTGTGCACCACAGCAGCGGGACGAGTTATTTTTAGCTGGCTCCCAATCTACACTGCTGATTTACAGCCTTCCCATAACATCCTCCCCAAACCAAATTTCCCACCAGAGGGCCAGATACTATCAGCACAAGGGGGTCCCCTGCCTTTCCCACCCAGTGCTGTGATGGAAGCCTTGTCCCAGGCTGTCCCAAAGCCCTGGTGAACGGGGATCCCCCCGAGCACTGGTTTCTGTCCCCCCACAGGGCAACCTGGCCAAGCCAAGCCCACCTGAGGTGCCACGGAGCCATGGCGAGGGGCAGAGCACCGCAGGCGGCTGGCTGAGCCGGCGGCAGAGCAAGGTGCCAGAGCAGAAGCAGGAGAAGGCAGGGAAGAAGGAGGACAACCACACCAGTGAGGTATGGAAACATGGAGGTGGTGGTGAGATGGGGTCATCCCCAAACATCCTCCCAGCTCCACCATGTTCTCGCTTTCCTCTCTGACAAGCCAGATCAATGCACTTCCCTTCTGGCACCCTCCCTGGGGCTGGGTGCGATCCAGAGCTTCCTCAGCCACCAGCACCTCCGCCTCAGTCCTTAGGGGAAAAACCCTGAACTCTCCAAAATGAGGGCTGCAGCAGTCCCTGGGCCAGGCAGGGTGCAGGTGCCCCTGTTCCCAAACCAGCACCCCGCTCCCAGTTGTTGGTTTGGGGGTCGCAGCACTGAGGGTACCCTCACCATAGTCCCAGCAGTGAGCAAAGCAGGAAGAGCCTGGGTGGGGGAGAGGAGGTTTGGGGGTCCCTGCTGCCAGCACAAGGGCTGGGAACTTTCCCTGCAGCTCTGCTGGGACGCAAGGACAGGAAGCTGCAGGTCAGGGTCACTGCCCTTCACCTCTGCCTGCAGCAGAAACACAGGGTCCCAGAGGGCTGGGGGGCTGGGGGGAGCTGTCACGAGCAGCACTGTGGTGGCTTCTCTCTGCAGGCAGGGGATGGCCCTGGGCTGGTGGGCAGCGTGGCTCACAACCTGCAGAGCGCCTGCGCCTCCGGCATCTCCAGCGTGAAGAAGGTCCCGGGTGTGGCCTGGGATGCGGCGGAGGGGTTGATCCTGTTCACCCCCCGCAGGCTGTCCAGGGCCATGGAGACAGTGGATGCTCTTGGGGGGACCCTCATCAGTGCCCCCAAGCACCTGCTGGGCACCCTGTACAGCTACGTGCCGGTGAGTTCATCCCGACGCCTTGGAGACATGAGGGGAGGGCTCTGCCCCAGCTGGGTCCCTAACCCTCCCGCAAAGCCATTTCTGTCCCCCCTCCCCCTGTGAGGCCCACAGCACTGGGTAGGACCAGCGAGTCACCCAGAGCAGGGAGGTGGCACCGTGGTCCCAAAGCTGGCATGTGCCACCAGTGCCACCTGTGCCCGTCTGTCCCTGCGGGGCAGCAGGGAGCTGCTCCAGCCGGGATGTGACCACAAATTCCTGGGAAGAGCAAAGGTCAGGCCAGAACCACATCCCCCTCCCTCCCTTCTGCTTCCCTTCCTGTATATCCCCTCTCGCCGCTCCCCAGGGCCGCCTGTCCCGCAGCCCTGCTCTAGGGCCTCCCTGGGAACAAACTGTCCCGTCCTGAGGTCTCCCTGGGAGAACCCCATGAGGACGGTGCTCTCCCCGGCCCTCAGCTCCGCAGGCAGTCGAAGGACGAGGCAGCAGCCCGGGGCAGCAAGCCCAGCCCCGAGACCAAGCAGGAGGAGGAGGAGAGCAAGCCAGCTGCCACCAGCGCCGAGGAGAAGGCCCAGCTGAGGGGCGACTGGCGGCTGTACCGCGGCCACCACCCGCTGTCCTTCCTGGGGCTGGAGGACCCCCTCTTCATACGCAACAACCTCTACCGCAGCCCGGCCTACGAGCCCGAGCCCCTCCCGCGGAAATCGGCCTTCGCGCCCTACAGCCGGCGCGTGAGCGAGGGCTCCTACCGCTTCAGCCCCGAGGCCATGTACAGCCGGGCCTACTACACCAACCTGTACAGCCCTGCCTTCAAGAAGGACTGAGCCAGGGCAGGGATGGGAGAACCATGGCCCTGAATTGCCCCCAGCATGCTTCACCCCGCTGCCTGCATACCCACAGCCCAACCTGCACAGGTATCCTCTGGGGGTGTCGGTCTGTCTGTCCATGCTCACGGGTGGTTGTGTCCCACTGGGGTGTCCCTGCTGGGCACCGACCCTGCCATGCTGGCAGTGCCTTGAAGGAGCAAAGCTGCCCATAGGAGGCCCCCGGGGTGCTCTGCTGCAGACTGTCCCTGCCATGCATGCACCCAGCGGGAACGGAAGGGTCTCTGCCATGCCCCAGGAGCAGCGTGGTGATGGCTATGCCACAGAAAGTCCTGTTCTGGGTGGCCAGAAGCAGAGTAAAGCAGCCCAAAGTGCTGCTGTTGAAGAAGTAGGTAGAGGAGAGGGGAGCAGAGAAGGGAAGGAGATGCAGAGAAGAACAGAAAGGGCCCAGCCAGGGCCACCCTGGTGGGATACACAGCGCTGAAACAGACCAGAGGGCAATGCATCCATCAGACACCACCACAGCAAGCCTGGGCCCCCACACCACTCTTCATGCTACCTTAGAGGGTCTGTCTGCCCACAAACTGCTCTTCTCAAGCTTATTTGGGAGCTGTGCCTCCATCCCTGCCCAAAGCCCGGGTGACCGGCCTCCCCTCTGCCCCCACCATGGGGCTGCCAGGGGTCAGCAATGAGACCAGGGACAGTGGGTGGAGCACCGGGACCATAGGACTGCCCCACTTCTCACAGCTCATGGCTGTATCCACTGCAGCAATAAACCTTCCATAATAAACCAGCAAAAAACCCCTTTGCAGAGTTTGCTTTACAAGAGCTGGGAACACTGAGGGAGGGAGAAAGCTCTGGGCACAGAGGGGCCTCCACCATTCACAGTGCTTGGGCAGTGCCCAGCACCGTACGTGCCCCTTCCCACGCCTGGAGTACAAACCCACAGCCAAGAGGGGCCAGGGGCTTCCTGCCAAAGATTTATTCCATTTGCACGAGAACAGAGCAGAGCAATCACTGTCTGCACTGCACACACCACCTCCTTCCTACACACTGCTTTCCCAGGCACACCAGGGAAGGGGAAAGGCCTCCCTGCCCTCCTCCCACCTCCCTTCCTCCCCAGGGACAGGCAGGCTCAGAGCTCTGCGTTTATGAGCCACACGGTGCAGTCCCACATCCTGGGAACAAGCCCAGTGCATGACTTTCCCATGCAGAGCCTGTGCTGTCACCAAAAGGCTGCGGGAGGGAGGTCAGCAGCACAGCGCTGCCTGGAGTCACGTAGGATGGGGTGAGATGGGGTGGGGTGGGATGAGGTGGGGGGTGAAGGACCCTGCCCGGTGTCCTGCAGGGTTGGCGCTGCCAGGATGCCAGGGTGGCAGCGGCTCCTGAGGGTTGGAGGTGATCAGGGAACCCGTTGCGCCCACGGAAACACACCCGTTCTGCAGGGCGCGCAGGAGGCCTTGTCCAGCCACGCAGCAGAGGAGCAAGGCCGCAGCTCACAGCGAGTCCATCCGCTTACGGGCAAACACGGCCGACATGGTCTTGACGATGCCCCGGATGCCAGCGCCCTTTTTCAGCACCAGTCTGGGGTCAGGGATGCGCTCGGCCAGTCCGTGGAACACCATGAGGGCCCCGTGGTAGGCCTCGGCCGCAGAGACCTCGTAGAAACCACAGTCCAGAGAGAGGGCCAGGAGCCGCCCCTCCTCGCTGGAGACCGCCCGCTGGTGCTGCAGGTCCCGCTTGTTGCCCACGATGACGATGGGCACTGGGCTCTGCCCCTCCTTGGCCGCCTTGATGATCTGGATCTTGGGGGGCAGGATGTTGAAGCTGGCGCGGTCGCAGATGCTGTAGACCAGGACAAAGCTGTCTGCCCACTGGATGCGCTTCTCCTCCGAGGAGCCATCCTCCGCCCGGTCCTGGGGAAAGGGAAGGGGAAGGTTTCATTACCCGGTCCCTCCCTGCTCACACACCCGCCAGCACAGGGTGTGGAGATCCCAAAATACCGCTTGCTGTTGCTGTGAGCAATGCCTGCCCTGCACAGAGGACTCAGTTTGTACAAACCCTGCTGAGCGTGGAGCAGCAGCTCAGTGCAGCCCATGGGTCCCCATAGGCGGCTGCCAGCAGGGGCTGTGCTTTCCTCCTCTCACCTGTGAGTTGGGGACGTCCCAGATGTGGAAGAGAACCTCTCGGCCATCCACGGTCAGCATGTGGCTGTAGATGAACTCTGCCAGAAAACAAGAACAAAGCTGTTGGTCTCTGCAGACCCAAGACAGTTCCCTCACAGCAGTTCTCCTCCAGGAGCTTTGGGGTCCACCAGGAGGCTGTGTGCCCCAAAGCAGGGTCTGAGGGCACGGAGCAGCCATGCAGGGCGGCTCTGGGTGCACCCTGGTGCTCAGCCCACGCAGAGCTGTGCCTCCTGCACCCCAGTGAAGTGACAGCAAACATAGCACCAAGCCTCCTGGGGGATGGCAAAGGCTCTAGAAAAATGTGGGAGAGGATGGGAAGGAACCAACCCCTGCAGGCAGGATCAGGCTCACTTTCTGACCTCCCCAGCCCCACAGCCATCTCGCGGGGCTGGCACAGCACAGCACTCACCCATGTCTCCGTACTCCCCAATAAAGCGCCTGGTGAGGAAACGCACCGTCAGGGCTGCAAAGGGGAGAGC
The DNA here is from genome assembly GCA_013396635.1 of Penelope pileata. Taxonomy (NCBI): domain Eukaryota; kingdom Metazoa; phylum Chordata; class Aves; order Galliformes; family Cracidae; genus Penelope; species Penelope pileata. Next base: position 2,620,350 of record WBMW01003491.1, read on the forward strand.
AAGAATCACAACATAACCCTAAACCTCCAGGCTTTTCATCTTAAACCCAGACCAAGGACAGCGCAGACCCAACCACGCTCAGACCGTGTCCCCCCATAAACTCCCACTGCTGGGACTGATTCCTGATTTTCTCCCTTCCAGACACCAGCGGCGAGGCAGGACTGCTCTCTGCAGCTCCCTCCCCAAGCCCTGCTGCAGCATGCAGTCTTTTTTTTTGCTGTAGAAATGTGTCTCCCTGCCTGTAAACTCTCAGCTCATGCTCGCTCCTCACCTGATTTCCCCACGTTGTCAGCTCCCATCACGAGCACGTTGGCTTCTGTTCGCAGGGTGGGGGGGGTGGGCAGCTCCAGGAGGGCAGGGTGCTCGGGGGTGAAGCTGGCACTCCTGCGCAGCCGGAGCCCCATGCCGTGCCCTGCACTGCTCCCAGCTCCTCCGCAAGCACCCGGGGGACCCATCAGGGCCACAGCACCGCCTGCAGCCGGAGCTGAGGGCGGTGGGATTCAAACGCTGCTCTCAGCTGGATTGTCCCCGCAGTACGTCAGCGCTGGGCTGGCCCTGTCACCTCCCAGCACATGGGACTGGCCGCAGCCCCGCTGCACAGCGCGTCCCAGGAGGCTGCCCACGCTGCTGCTCCTCAGCAGGGCCACACAGCCCCATGTCCCTTCCCATGGAGGCTGAGGGCTCACCTGTAAGGAGTGGCGAAGTGTCACACAGGGCACAGAGCATCTCACGATGGAGGATGTGTCTCAGGTCTCAGTAGCGGTGAGGCGTATGACGAGTGATGGAGCATCTCGGGAGCGATGGAGCATCTCGTGACTGATGGAGCATCGCAGGAGTGATGGATGACCTCAGGAGCAATGGAGCATCTCAGGAGTGATGGAGCATGTCATGGTTGATGGAGCATCTCAAAGTGATGCAGAAGGGCTTGGGGGGACAAGTGGATGAGGGACTCTATCAGGGATTGCAGTGGTAAGACAAGGGGTAATGGCTTTAAACTAAAAGAGGGAAGGTTTAGAATAGATATTGGGAAGAAACGCTTTTCTGTGGGGAGGGTGAGGCCCTGGCACAGGCTGCCCAGCGGAGCTGTGGATGCCCCATTCCTGGAGGTGCTCAAGGCCAGGCTGGATGGGGTTATGAGCAGCCTGACCTGGTGGGAGGAGTCCAGGCCCACGGCAGGGGTTGGCACCTAACGATCTCTAAGATCCCTTCCAACCCAATCCACCCTACGAGTATCTNGGGTGGCGGTGCGGGTGCGGCCGCTGCTGCCCAAGGAGGTGCTGCGCGGGCACCGGCCCTGCCTGCGCGGCGATGCCGCCACCGGGGAGGTGGCGCTGGGCCACCGCCGCCGCTTCCGCTTCGCCGCGGTGCTGCCCGAGGCGGCGGGGCAGGCGGCCGTGTACAGCGCCTGCGTCCGGCCGCTGCTGCGGGCCTTCTTCCAGGGCTTCAACGCCACAGTCTTTGCCTACGGGCAGACGGGCTCCGGCAAGACCTACACCATCGGGGAGGCCAGCNTCCAGGCCCACGGCAGGGGTTGGCACCTAACGATCTCTAAGATCCCTTCCAACCCAATCCACCCTACGAGTATCTCAGAAGTGATGGAGCAGATCACGACCGATGGAGCATGTCACGACTGACGGAGCGCACTGCGATCACTGGAAGCAGCCCTGGAAGCCGCCCTGGAAGCACACAGNCGTGTACAGCGCCTGCGTCCGGCCGCTGCTGCGGGCCTTCTTCCAGGGCTTCAACGCCACAGTCTTTGCCTACGGGCAGACGGGCTCCGGCAAGACCTACACCATCGGGGAGGCCAGCGTCGGTGAGTAGCGGGCTGCAGCACTGCGGCAGCACTCACCCATCACTCCACATCCTATCCCATCGTATCCCGATGCGTCCCATCCCCATCTCATCGCTTCCCACCCCATGCCCATTGCATCATATCGCATCCCATACCATCATGTCCCATCCCACTGCATCCCACCCCATTCCATCCCCATCGCATTGCATCCCATACCATCGCATCCCACTCCATCCCCATTGCATCACATCACGTCCCATCCCATCCTGTCCCACGTCCATCACATCATGTCCCATCCCACTGTATCCCACCCCACCCCATCCCACGCCAGCTGTGCTGTCCTCTCCCATCCCCAGCAGCCTTCTGTTGCTGCCAGTGCCCCGGTCCTGGGGCTGTCATCCTGTTGGGTTGTTGGTGCAAAGGAGAGAAGGAAACAGAAAGTGCTCCCTCAATGCCATTTTAGTGGTGTTATGGAATCTGTAGTTACCTTACTGAGCGTGGGCTGCACATGCTTTGCTCAGCCTCAGTTTCCTGCACCACTTGAAAACACTGAGTTACGTCCATACTTTGAAATCTGTCCCGACTCATTCTCAGTTCGGGCTCTGGGTGTGGGGACCACAGCCCTGCGTGGCTGCTGCAGACAAAAGCAGAGCAATTTAAAGTTGGAATGGCAGAGTGCTGTCCCCAGCCAGCACGGCTCCCGGGCACACACCGCATCCATTGACCATGCCCACGTCTCTCCGCCAGCTTCCATCAACGAGGATGAGCAGGGCATCATCCCACGAGCCATGGCGGAGACCTTCCAGCTCATAGACGAGAACGACCTCATCGACTACACGGTGCGGGTGTCCTACCTGGAGGTGTACAAGGAGGAGTTTCGGGACCTGCTGCAGGTGGATACGGCCAGCAAAGACATCCAGATCCGAGAGGATGACAAGGGGAACATTGGTACGTGTGCCTGCCCTTGGGCTCCCTTTTCTCCCCGTTCCCAAGGCCATTTCTGAGTTACGCGCCCCAGAAGTCAGGGCCAGGTCCTCCTTGGGCTGTCCATCAGGGCTCCATTTGCCATTGCAGTGCTCTGCGGCGTGAAGGAGTCAGAGGTGGAAGGGCTGGATGAGGTGCTGAGCCTGCTGGAGATGGGCAACACGGCCAAGCACACGGGAGCCACACACATCAACGTGCAGTCCAGCCGCTCGCACACCATCTTCACGGTGACGATGGAGCAGCGGCGCGGTGCCGGGCGCCTCACCCGCCTCGCCCTGCCCAGCCAGCCTGCCGTCCCCGCCTCGGGGCAGGTCCTGGTTTCCAAATTCCACTTTGTGGACCTGGCGGGCTCGGAGCGAATTGTCAAGACGGGAAACACTGGGGAGAGGCTGAAGGAGAGCATCCAGATCAACAGCGGTCTGCTGGCCTTGGGCAACGTCATCAGCGCCTTGGGGGACCCTCGGCGGCAGGGCAGCCACATCCCCTACAGGGATTCCAAAATCACCAGGTATGGATGGGGGCACCTCGTGGGCTTCAGATGGAAACCTGCCATGGTGCAGACTCTTTCTCCTCTGCTTAATCATTCTGCTCTCTTCAATGGTGCAGAGCATGAATATCCTCCTCCTCAGGTTTAGCCTCTGAAGAGGGTGGGAGACCTGCTGGTTCCTGTGTTGTTTTGCTTTTCAGCTGCTCTAATCACCCGTGTGTCCGCTTTCCCCAGGATCCTGAAGGACTCCCTGGGGGGCAATGCCCAGACTGTCATGATAGCCTGTGTCAGCCCCTCCTCCTCCGACTTCGACGAGAGCCTCAACACGCTGAACTACGCCAGCCGCGCTCAGAACATCCGGAACAGAGCAGTGGTGAACTGCCGCAAGGAGACGGAGCACGTGGAGGAGCTCCACCTGCAGATCAAGAACCTGCAGAAGGCTCTGGAGCAGCGGCACCGCTCGGAGACCCGCATCATCAACCGCTCCGACACCGCCAAGCGCTGCGCCCGCGACCCCGCCGCCCGGCTGCTGGCCGAGTGCGCTCACTACCGGACCTGCACGGACGCCGCGTACCGGCTGCTGATGGAGCTGCAGGAGGACAGCAACCTCACCGTGGAGCAGGTCCTGCGGGTGAAGGAGTGGCTGTGCGCGGTGGAGAGTGAGAGGAGTGAGCTGACCTCAGCTGGGCTGGATAGCGGCATCGAGAGCACCTCTGCGGATGATCAGAGCCTCGAGGCGCAGGGCTGCAAGCTGCCGAAAGCCCAGGTGACGAGTGGGGGGTTTGTTTCACAAGGAGAAGCTCTGCAAAGGTGCCTGCAGCCTGACGGTGCCTCTTCTGTGTCTCAGGGGCAGGGGAGCACCGAGAAGGGCTGTGATGCCATCAGAGATGAGCACGTGGCCAAGCTGCAGAGACAGGTGGAGCGCCTGGAGGAGGAGAACCGGGATTTCCTGGCTGCCCTAGAGGATGCCATGGAGCAGTATAAGCTGCAGGTACTGCTGGGCTCTGCTCTTACGTGGGACCTGCCCCACTCCAGGCAGTGGGGAGGGCACAGCCCATCCTTGGGGGCTCCTCTGCAGCAGCTCTGGGATCCTCATTACTTAACAACGTTTTTCTTGCTGCCTTTTAGAGTGACAAACTGCAGGAACAGCAGGATAAGATCTTGGAGCTGCACGTGCGCCTGGAGATGGCAATGCCAAACCTGTGTGTGCCAGAGCTGCTGGAGAACCTTCACCTGGTGACTGCCACCCAGAGGCCACACACAGCCCCACTGGTGGCTGCGCAGTGCCATGGCCCCAGCGGGGCCCCCTCTGGGCTCCTTCCCACCGAGCAGAGCGGGAGAGCCCTTGGCAGGAAGGTGAGTGCAGCTCTGCCACTGAGGGGCTGCTGCCTGTTTGCTGTGATTCCCTTCACTACGGGGAGCGTTATTCCTACCCCTGTGCCAAAGGCACAGTCAGGAAAGATTCACGGCCCCGACGAAAACCTTGAGCTTCAACACTGAAGCTGTTACCTGGATGCCGGTGGGGGGGCCCAGACTTGGCTCAGCTTCCAGCAGCAGCTCCTTGGCTCCAGCAGAGCTCCAGCTCTCCAGCAAGCGCACTCACCTCCATTTTCTCAGTGCCTAGCAGCAACATCCAGCCAAGAGTCAGCTGCTTTTTCTGACGCTGCAGCATACTTCACCTCTTTCCACTTCTCTGCCCCAGCAGCACGACAGCGATCCCTCCGTGCAGGAGGACCCAGCAGGCTGTCACCCGAACTCCACACCCAGCAGCACTGAGCTCAGAGACACAGCACCAGGCAGGGAGCTCGGGCAGGGCTCGGAGAAGGCAGCAGAGCTCTCAGAGGAGGAGGAGGAGGAAGAGGGGGAGCAGAGGCGGTCCCTGGAGCAGCGCCGGTGGGTTGAGGCTGTCCCAGCACCACACTGAGTGGCAGTTGGGTGCCTGGACCCAAGCCGTTAATTTGCTGTTCTTTGTAGCAATGGGATCCCAAGCTGGAGCAGGAGAGAGGCGTGCAGCAAGCTGAGCGAGGGGCTGAGCGGGGGCACTCCCCGCTTGGCTCAGGAGGAGCTGGAGCTGGTGAAAGGCAAGTGGCAGCTGGGGGATGGCTCCTAGGGCAGTGGGGCCCTTTGGGTAGGAGGGCACCATGTCCCACCTGGCTGAACCCAGAGCACAAAGCCAGGCAGGTAGCAGGGTGGGTGATTTTGAGGAGAAATCTGCCCTGCTGGGGTCTGGCGAGAGCTGCCTGTTCCAGTGGGAGCTGCAGGTGACTCTGGGCCATGGTGAGCCCATCTTTGGCTGAGCCAGGAGTGCCCTGACCCAGCCATGCATGTTGCAGGGGTGTGCAGGGGGCAGGAGCGCCCTCCGGGGAAGGACTCGGGGTGGAGGCTGGCGCAGGCACAGCAGAAGATCCGTGAGCTGGCCATCAACATCCGCATGAAGGAGGAGCTGATCACAGAGCTCATCAAGACAGGTGCGAGGCTGCTGGGGAGGCGGAGGGCAGTGGGCAGCAGGCACATTCCTTGTGGAATCATCTCCTGGGGGCGGTGCTTGGCCCATCTTCAGCTCCCTGGGTGCCCCATCCCTTCTGCTCACTGCGACCTTTCCCTTCTGTTCCTACCCTGATTCCCTTGCCTAGAGCAGCAAGGGCACTGAAGGAAGAGGGCTGGAATAAGTGCATTCCCCGTAGCCACATGCCAAAGATACATGAGAGGGGGGGAAGCAGGACCCAGGCTGGGAGGTGGGGACCCGGAGGTGAGCACGGAGGGGTTGTGTTGCAGGGAAGGATGCGCAGGCTCTGAACAAGCAGTACTGCCGCAAGATCAGCGAGCTGGAGCAGGAGGCAGAGCAGGTGCGTGCTGAGCTGAGCGACAGCCAGAAGCAGCTCCAGGAGCTGGAGGGCAAAGAGCCGTGGGACCCTGGGGAGAAGCGCAAGCTGCAGGAGTACCGCACTCGCCTGGCAGCCGCCCAGAGCAAGGCACAGGTGAGTGTGGCTGGGGAGATCCTGGCTCTGCCCCACGGGGGCTGGCAGCACTCTGCCAAGGGCTCGGGAGCCGCCGAGCACGAGGGCAGCTTTCACCCCCGGCAGGTCCTGTGCAGGAAGAAGCAGGCGACCGAGAAGCTGGTGTCGCTTTCAGCCCAGAGCGAGAAGCGAGTGCAGGAGCTGGAGAGGAACATCGAGCTGATGCGGCGGCAGCAGGGCCAGCTGCAGAGGCGGCTGCGGGAGGAGAGTGAGCAGAAGCGGCGGCTGGAGACGGAGGTCAACAAGCGGCAGCACCGCGTCAAGGTGAGGACCGGCAGGAGCAGCTGTGCTGCTGCTTTGTGCAAGCACTGATGGCTGGGCTGTGCGAGCTGCTGGGTGGGCAGGGGTAGCTCTGGTGGTGTCTGTGGTTGGGTACTCAAAAAACATGGTACACACCAGCTTGATGCTGAGCCAAAATGCTGCCTTGGGGGCATAACCTGCCTGTCAGCCTGCAGCCCTTGGTGCTGGAGCAAGCAGCTCGAATCCCTTTGAGGCTGGTGGTTGCTCCTCCCCATGCAGGAGCTGGAACTGAAGCATGAGCAGCACCAGAAAATCCTGCGCATCAAAACAGAGGAGATCGCAGCTTTCCATCGGAAGCGGCGGAGCGGCAGCAACGGCTCCGTGATCAGCCTGGAGCAGCAGCAGGTACGGGCACAGCAAGCCCACAGCGTCCATCCTGCCCACATGGGGCTCCAACGTCAGTCCATCCTCCCTTCAAGGACAGTCCATGAAACGATGTTTGTTCCCAGAAGGGCAATGGGAGGTTAATAAGGATAAGAGCAGCAGTGTCTGGGCTGTATGGGTTAGCAGAGATGGAATCAACTCCACTGCTCTCAGCATAAAAGTCCCTGGCCCTGCTGCTGCTGTTTGCATGCATGCATATAGCTTTTCTCTCTCCTTCCTGCAGAAAATTGAAGAACAGAAGAAGTGGCTGGACATGGAGATGGATAAAGTCCTGGAGCAGCGCCGGGCCCTGGATGAGCTGGAGGATGAGCTGAGGAAGCGTGAAGCTATCGTGGCCAAAAAGGAAGCTCTGCTGCAGGAGAAGAATGGGCTGGAGAGCAAGAGACTGCGCTCCAGCCAGGTGGGACAGGAATGGGCACCTGCATCCCTTGCTTGACTGCCAGCAGAGGTGGGAGGCTGGAAGATATCAGTGCCACCCTGGGTCTGGCAGAAGGCTGCAGGCCAGAGTAAGGTGGTGGTGTTGGGAAATCTGCTTGTGCTGTGCCTCACCGTGTTGTTCTGATAATCCTTGGCTTACATGCACTTGGCCTATGGCCTCTAGAGCAGATTCAGTCAAGCATAAAATCATAGTCATTAAGGTTGGAAAAGACTTCTAAGATCACCAAGTCCAACCACCAACCCATCCCCACCGTGCCCACTAACCATGTCCCTCAGTGCCACATCTCCACGGTTCTTGAACACCTCCGGGGATGGTGACTCCCCCAGTTCCCTGGGCAGCCTGTGCCAGTGCATCGCTGCTCTAAGACATTTTTCCTGATACCCAACCTGACCCACCTTCTGCTGCAGGCCCTGACAGATGACATAGTTCGCGTGTCCAGCCGCCTGGAGCACCTGGAGAAGGAGCTGACAGAGAAGAGCGGGCAGCTGCGCCACGGCAGCGCCCACGACCAGCAGCAGATCCGCCAGGAGATCAACAGCCTGCGCCAGGAGAAGGACCAGCTGCTCAAGCAGAGGCTGGAGCTCGACAACAAGCTGCGTCAGGGCACGCTGCTGTCCCCAGAGGTACCTGCCCTTGGGCTGGGCTGAGAAGTAAGGACCTGAGCACAGGGGCAGCAGCAGATGCTCCTCAACATCCCCAAACTGGGCACATCCCAATTCCTACAGGCGTTATCTTGGCCATCAGATGATACAGGAGGTAGGAATAGGGGTTGGACAGCAAACCCTCTGCTCTCTGGTAAGCACCGCTCTGCCCTTGCAGGAGGAACGGATCTTGTTCCAGCTGGATGAGGCGATCGAGGCGCTGGATGCAGCCATCGAGTACAAGAACGAGTCCATCACCTGCCGGCAGCGGGTGCTGCGGGCCTCCGCCAGCCTGCTGTCCCAGTGCGAGATGAACCTCATGGCCAAGCTCAGCTACCTCTCCTCCTCCGAGACGAGAGCCCTGCTCTGCAAGTACTTTGACAAGGTGGGAGACGAGTGCCCTCCGTGCTGGAGGGAGCTCAGTGTCTGACTGACCTCTTGCTTGCCTCAAGCCTTCTGCCTGCCCCTTTTCTTCCCCCTTGCAAATCTATGTGACCCCATAGATCCCTGGGATCTACAGCACCTGGGAGCACAGCTTAAGTGCCAGCAATAGGATGCATGTAGCCCTGCAGTGGCTCAGCCACACCAGTGCAGCCACACATTGCTCCATCTTCCACAAGGCACTGCTAACCCTCAGAACCCCCTTCACGTGCTATACCAAAAAACTAACCTGGTGAAGCGCAGTGGGGCAAGGAAGGCTGCCCAGACTCTGAAGATCTTGCTTTTGGGCCCTGGCCAGGTGGTGACGCTGCGGGAGGAGCAGCACCGGCAGCACATCGCCTTCTCAGAGCTGGAGATGCAGCTGGAGGAGCAGCAGCAGCTGGTGCGCTGGCTGGAGGCGGCCGTGGAGCGCCAGCGCCTGGAGATGGACCGCCAGCTCACCCTGCAGCAGAAGGAGCATGAGCAGAGCATGCAGCTGCTGCTCCAGCAGAGCCGTGGTAAAGGCCCAGCTGCCCCACCAGCACTGCTTTCGCCTTCCTCAGGGCTTGCAGCTGTAAGTAACCGTGTTTTCCCCTGCAGAGCACTTGGAGGAGGGGCTGGCCAGCAGCAAGCTGCAGTACGAGGGGAGGATTCAGGTGCTGGAGAAGGAGCTGAGCCGTTACCTGCGGGCAAACCAGGAGCTGAGCCAGAGGCTGAACAGCATGAGCCTCCAGCTGGGGGGGACCAAAGGTGAGAGGCCCAGGCTGTGCTTTTCCTGCCAGCTTCAAGGCAGGAATTAACATTCTTTTCCCTGATAGGAAGAGCTGAGCCCCCAGGAACAGTGCTGGCCTTGAGCAAGCGCTTTCCAGGACATGGCTGTGACATAACAGCAGAGATCCTAACGCTCATCTCTCTCTTTCCCAGCAGGGATGGAGAGGAACGCACACGGTGCTGGGGACAGAGCTCCCCCCACACTCAGGCCTTGTGAGGAGCTCGGCCTCGGGGAGCTGCCCCCACCTCTGGCAGCTGCTGAAGAAAGCCATCGGCTCCGGGAGGAGAGCAGGGACCTGGTGCATGCCCCTCTGCCAGCAACATGGCGGCGTTCCTCCCTGCCCACCGACGGCCCCGGGGACACACAGCACTTGCTCCGAGCAGGGCAGGCCCACGAGGTGCAGCTGCCCCGGGGCCTGGGGCCTGCCAAGCCCCGGTGGGAGCCCCGCAGAGCCAGCCTGAACCTCACCCCCGTGCCTCACCACCCAGCAATGATAGATGTTAGGAAAAACCCGCTCTAGGCATAGGCTTAACACTCAGCTGGCACAGGGCAGGAAGGAGCAGGTACTCCTGAGCTGAGCTTAAAAGCCTTTCTGCCCAGTGCCAGCCTGGTTCCAAACCTGTTACGTTTCAGATGGCCAGGGGAAAAAAAAAAGATTTAACTTGTCACTCCCAACAAGTAGGCAGGGTGTGGGACAGCCAGTTCACACTGCGTTGCTGCCCACCTGGACAGCACTCAACACTTTCCCTCCTGCAGCCTCAGCAGCTTGAGTACCCGATGGGGAGAGACCTCCCACCCTGGCCTCTAACACTAAAAACTTGTTTACAGCTTGGAAACCTCTGCTGCAGGGCTTGCTTAGCCCTAGTGGCCTCAGAGGGGGGTGTTCAGCAGTTCTGGATAATTTGTAAATAGGTTTTTGTAGCAACTTTTTAAGAAATCCATTTCTACTGTAACTTTTCTAATAAAGCAGTGAGTTTTATGAAGCACTCCTTTGTCAGAGGCTGTGGTGGTCACTTACTCCTGGTATGTAGGAAAGGGGTTTTATTTAAAGCCCACTGCATGGGAACGTGGCCATTCACTGCCACAGCAGTGCCTTCATGTTTGAGTATCTGGTTGTGTAAGTGCTCAGAATAACTTGGGCAAATACCTTTCCATGAAAAGGCTTTTCACTGCTGAGTTCAGCATCTCCTCGACCCGCACAGCAGATGTGGTAGGCTTCCTACATTAAGTAGGAAAAGCATCTCCAGACAGCAAGGTAATTGTCAAAGATCCAGGATAGCAGCAGCCCTGGGTCAGTACTATTTTCTGCTCCAGCCCACAAGGTGCTTTAATTAAAGCAGCCTTCTCTTACTTTTTGGAGTACTTCTGGTCTAGATATGAGATTAAATACAAGCCTGTAACACAGTAGTGACCCCAAGTACTATTCCCCAGGTCAGTCTCACCCTCCTGGCAGAGTGAGAAATAAAAGCCCAGGTACCTGACTTAAGGGCAAAAGAGGGGAAAAAAGGAGCTTGACTCTCTGCCTGACCCTAGAAGTAATACCAGCTGAAGCAGAGGAGCTTAAGAGCACCAGTACAACTACCCGTTGTAACATACACCAAGTTAAAAGCCAGCATCTGAGGTACAAAATCACCTTCCTACATAGTTCATCTTGGCTGTAGAGTTGGTTTTGGTTTTTGAAACAAACTTCAGGACTCCAAGTTTGACTAAGCTGCTCATTTCAGTTCAGAGCCCTTATTTTCTGCTGTTGAAAGCCAAGCTCTTCAGCAGAGAAAAGGAAAATCCATGCTACTTTCTTAGAATTAGCAGTCTTGGATCTCCACGCTTGTACAAATTCACATCCTCAAAGCAGATTTGCTTGTGGGAGAGGTGCACCTATCACTCAAACACAACATTCCTTCTCTCCTGGAGAAGGAAACAGTCAGCTTTCCCCACTGTCAACGTGTAGGGTTTCCATGAATCAAATTCCATTGAATACCATTTAGCCCCTCAAAGCCTTAAAACCATGCAACAAGCTTCTGAATTGCTGTGCCTGGTTTCAGGGTCACCTCACACCATCTTCACAGCTCTCTGCTTCCTGCATGTTCAGCAGGCACAGTAATGCTCTGTTGTGCACAAAGATTGCCATACTGAATGAAAACCTCAGCCTTTTGGGGCACCTTAGGGCCAGAAGATAACGCATGATTGTAGTCCCTTGTAAATTACATCTCAGTCAGCAAACCACAGCTCCTGCTATCTTCATGTGTTCTCATTCTAACTGTACAACTCACAAGGCATTTACCAGTATTTAATCCATACCTCACTTTGAAAAAGGAAGAAAAAAAGTCTTTGAACTGTCATCTGCAGTTACACCAAGTTTTTCCTCAGATGAACTTCTCAAGCCCCTCCTCTCTGGCTCACTCTAAGTTTGCTGAAAACAAAGTCAGCCCATCAGCACTCAAGTGCAGCAATGGCCAGAAGCAAATGCACCAAGCCACCTGTAGTCTATGAAGAAGGGTCACACTCCGCTCCGCTTCTTCCTTGGTCCCGGTTAAGTCACCTTTCTCCTCCTCAACACTTCTTTGGCATTTGTCATGTATTTCTGAGTGATGGAGTAATGAGTTCTAATGAGAGTTAATCTGCTTATTTTCTCACTAAGCTGGCAAACTGGATGCAGCTAGCAGAGGGCTCCAGTCAGTACGAGCAAAAGAGCAGGAGCATGCAGCTTGCTGTGAACACATTCACGTCCTGCATCCTTCTTCATGCAGAAACAAATCTCTTACCTACCACTCAGGCTAGAGACGGATTTCTGATCAAGAGACACAATGAAAATTCACATTTGTTTATTTTTATAAGAATGCTGTAGAAAAGTGACAATTCTCCCTCTCTACCTAGTAGGATTGAACCCTTCACTGCAGAACTCAGCTACTAGATGCAGGAGAAGTACCAGAAAGTGTGGAGAGATGCTGCAAGGCTAAAACTTTTAGAGTGGTTCCTATTTTCACTGCCATATCCTTGCATCCTATCTCCCACCAACACAGACAGCTCCGGGCCAGCACCAAATAAAAAAAGAGTTCCTTGTTAAAATCCATGTAGCACAGCTCAGATATCACAGGATTTCCCATGTTGTTCTGACTCCAGGCTTCAGCTGAGCAGCCTTTTCCGTGAGTAAGTCCTGCTGAGGGGACGCTTCCGGGATGCCATGCTGCGGAACGGAGACAGCTCCTGGTTGGTAATGACTTCAAAGGGATCCGATTCCTCATCTAAGAAATATGAAGAATAAATTAAAGCCACAGTTTGCTAAAACTCACTTCCTGATGACTCCAAGAAATCCAACTTCAACAGTATGCTGCACTTCCTGCTAAGCTACTCTTTTATTCATCGCTACTGTCTCCCCCTTCCAAACTTCCCAGTTCATGCAAAGTTTGAGATGGTACGCAAGGATGGTACGCAAGATAAACACTGAACAGAAGTGGCAAATACACCCACATGCTTTCTGCACAAAGATCAATCCCTAGCACAGCATGCATGTTCTCATTTAGCTGCTGACAAGCAGAGCACACACCTAGCCAGTCCTCTCTGACCCAGCCCAAGTGGTTACCTTGAACACACTTTCTCCGTGACGGCGGTGCCTGTCCCTTACACAGCAGTGGAGACTGAGTCAGCGCGAGAAGGCTGCTAGCAGAGAGCGAGCTCTTCACTGGAGGAGCTGCACCTGGAGAAGCAGTGACATGCTGCAGCAAACTGACATCAAGAGCTTTTAGGCAAGTCTCGTACAATGCCCTCACTCCATCTTGAAGCTTCCATCAGCACAATACTTGAATTTATCCAAAACAACATCTAGGCTGACACAGTGGGTTTCTGGCACCAAAAGTAGTCTGAAAAAGCTCTTTGTGCATTTCATTTTCTTACTAGAAAAGCACTTTTAGTAAACATATTGTTGCTCACAGCTCAAGTGTCCTGAAGAAAAACTACTGTTATGGCCACAGTGGTCTGTAAATGCCAAGAAAGGGGCTGAAGGTACAGATGGCCTCTTGAAGTTCACAAAGTCTTGCTTAAAGAGATGAGACAGCTTTACCAAGGTCAGCTGAATCATCTGTACACCAAGTGACAGTAAAGACACTGCTTAAACTTAAAATACCTACAATATAACTGCTGGCAAGGCAAAGGTTTCTGATGCATACTTTTAACAGATACGCTGCCCCAGGCCTACAGGAAAACTGCAGCACCAATAAATGTCAACATCCATAGGACCAACCCCCAAGGTGCTAATCTACACTGAAGAAGCCAAGCTTTAAACTTGACACAGCTGGATTCAGTGCTGGGTAGACAGGGCAGTTAGGAATATCAACATAAACCCTAATTTGCTGCTAATTTTCAAAATGTGCTGAAGCATACATGCTGCAAGTCCCTCAGATCATAGTTTGTATTCCGTCCTGTGCACTCCAGTTACTTCACAGCACCTTTTTCCACTCTTGAGTTTTCACCATTTGCATCCAAACGTGATCTGTAGAAGCAGTTGTGACCCTCCCTTAACCAAGTTCTGAATATTTCCTTTCAATTCAGCCTCCTTCTCTTTCTTATTTGTAGTCACACATTATTTCTCCACTCATGAAATGCTCACAAATGGTGCCAACAGAACTCCTCACACCTGATCCACCTCTCCACAGTTAGCTCCCATGCCATCTGCAACCCACCCTCCCCTTCCATCTCAGTCTCCCTCAGACAGTCAGACAAAACAGTTGTCTCTCTCCCACCCCATTTTTAGCCATCTCTGAATTTCAATACAGTGTCACTTGTTCCACTTAACTACCTGACAGCAGGAAGACATCATCATCCCCTATGGAAGTGTGCTGCACAGGAGTCACAAGTGAACACGCCCTGGGCTTCTCAGGAAGTACCGAGTCTGTCCTTGATGTGTTTCTGTTGCCCTCTTCTGGGGAAAAGGCATTGAGATCCACACTGCACTTATCAGTGCAAGTTCTTTTGGCCTCAGGGTTCTCCTCCTCCTCTGGTGATAGATACGTGAAGTCCCGCTTACGAGAACTCAAGCCAAAAGTTCCCATGGCAGAGTTCTCTTCAGCTCTGGGTTCAGAGTCACTAGGAGACGCCTGATCCTGAAGCCTGTAAATCCCCTCCAGTTCAAACTCTCCAAGGGTACACGTCACTTTGCTACTGCAGTGCTCCAAGACCTTCATCTCTCCTTCTCTGCCTGTTGGCATTCTTGTTTCATCTGCATTTTTCTCACTTCGACCACAGCTAGCATTAGCAGTGCTGCTTGCTGCTCTCTTTCTCCGAGGCCAGTCCTTGATAGCATCAGGGGTGGTCTTCCCCTTCAGCTTTGGAGGAGTCCAGGGAACTTCTGCTTCCAAGGGGGATGGGGAGGTGGTGTTAGAAGCACAGCTTGTCGGGGTGTATGTCTGGCATATGTAGGTCTGTCCTCCAACTTTCCCAGGTGTACTGTGGAAAGAGCGAAAGCAGGAGGGTGAAACACAGGCAGCTGCTGGTTTTCCCGGGTGTTTGGTACACCAGGTCATAGCAAGATCACCAAAGGGGCTTTCTCCTCCCTTGGGTTTGCTCGCATTTGCTTCAGGTTGAGCTTCCAATGCTGAGCAAGACCCAACTTTCTTAAAGCGAAGTTTGGGCAGGCCTGAAGCTTGCATTTCCAGTTGAACTTCGTAAGACGGCGGGCTAGCAGAAGGCTGTTTGCAGCGCCTTTTAGGAGTCGAGAACTTGGCTGGAAGCTCTGGATTTCCCATTCGTGCCGCAGCCTCCCGCTGCCTCCTGTCTGCAGTGCAGCGTAAAGAATAGGCAGGAGCTGACTTTGGCAGAGGAGGGGAGGTATTTGGGGCAAATCTGGAGTGTCTCTTCAGACTTGGTGCCTTTGGCCCTGTATATTCTTCTCTCTGCAGTGTTCTTGGTTCCAATTCATCACTGCTTGTTTGAGAACTGCTTAGGAAGGACTCACAAGTGTTAGCACTGGAGTTACCCTCCATACCTGATTGCTCACACTCCATCTCAGCATTCAGGATATGTTCTCCAGGAGGTAGCTCTGGAGAAGAATGCTTTTCCAAGTTTTCTGAGTCCTTCCTTGGAGAAGAGTTTTGAGCCATTGCATCTATTTGTTTATTTTTCTCCAATACAGGAGTATTTACAGGAATTTGGGATCTACAAAGCTGGAGACCTTCTATGCAAGAACTGTCACCGTTATCATGACTGTCCTTATTTCTGGAAGGTGTTTCACATGCATGTGTTAGGTTCTCTCCCCCAGAGCTTGGTTCACATTCAGTTTGCTTGGGGGTGTTAAGTGGAGACTTCAAAGCGCCACTGATACCTGGAGATTTTAGAAGAGATTTTTCAGGCACATTGAATTCCCCATCAGACTCCCCAGCCTGCATGTGAGGAGGAGAGAGGACTGCTACAGCATCTGTACAATTTTCAGAGAGAGGAGGATTCAAGGGAGATTCCAGTTTCATGGCAAGCTGAGACACTTCTACACTCCATGGGCTGGTAGATGGTTTTGAACCTGTATCTTCAGGTTTCCTAGGAGTACTTTCCATTGCTTGAGACACTGGTTCTGGCTGCACCTCCATTTCATTCACAAGGAGTCGCCTCCGAGTACCAACTGGAGACGATAATTTTGAGAGGGATCTCAAGGAACACCTTGGAGTTTGCTGCTCATAAGAGCCAACTGGATTTGAATCTTTCAGAGGTAATAAAGGGTTCACAGTGCTCAACACCTCATTATGTTCCAGCATTTGTAAAGCAGCCTCTTTGTAAGGAGAGGAAAGTTTTTCTGCTGGAGAACAATCTTCAGAAGTTACTTGCAGTAAGCGAGCCCTTTTACTTTCCGTTAACACAGATGGTGACTTGACCCTTTGTGCAGGATGAGAGAAGTACTTTCCCAAGCACTTAGCTGCAGTCTGCTTAGCAGCTGGACTTCTGCTGGGAGTCTTCTGCAGCTTTTGTGCCATTCTGTGCAGAATGCGAGGTGATCTCCTCAGTGGTTTACTGGCAGAGTTCAGCAGCTTCTGTGCAGATTTATGAGGTGTTTTTCTAGGAGTCTGCAGGGAGGAAAAAAACGAGTCAGGCTTGTTCTCCTCCAGTAGTATTATTTATCCCTCCTTATTTACTTCTCAAGATTTAAAGCAAACTGTTTTATTAGGCTTAACAGAAACACTAAATTTAAGCCATGTAGGTCTCACTAAACATGAGGGGAATAGAATAAGGGGATTGAAGGAAGAAAGAAGCATTTCTACCTGAAAGGTAGCGAGCTCCTGTAAGTTCAACGAATCTTTTCTTGTTCTCCTCCTTCCAGGTGAATGCTTCACTGCAGGGCTACACATGTCAATGACTGCACCAAAGAAAAATCTCTTGGGAGTCTGGACAGCGGGGCTCTCAGAATGCAGCTTAACACCTAGAAAGTGGAATGGCACAATTCAACCATCACCAAGTAACTCACCACAAACAATTGTCTCAATCACTTCCAGTGTATGGACAGGTAGTGTACAAAGCTCACAGCCCTAGCCATTCTTTCTAGCCTGACGTTAAAGATTCAATTGAATTATTATTTCCCAATCTAAAAGTAACAACCATCCACATGAAGCACACTCTAGAGAAAAAAAACTAAATAGCTCAGCTTCTTATTCTATTTATAGCTCCTAGCATCAGGAAAATCTGGTTCATGACTAAGGGTTCTAATAGGTATAAAGAACTAAATGTCACCATTTATAGCTGATAATCCTACTGAGAAAGCCTGCAAAGAAGATCCCATCAGCCACTGCTTTATGCTGCCAGAGACTGAAAGCAGCTTTAGGATTTGTCCCATATTTTAAGGGATTTCACTGCATTTAAGGAATACAGATTGACAATCAGTGATATTCTGTTAGATAGGCCTGACTAGTTTCTTAAGTTGGCAGTGTAATCATCATAGAAATAGCTGCCTTTCCATCCTCCAAATTCAGATTCTCAGTTGAAAAATTACTGAGGATGAATTCTGTCTATAGAAGACATTGCATGATAGCTCTTAGCTCCTTATAGTCTCTTGTAGAACCAAATCAAATCAAACAGAGCTATCCAGGCCAGCTTTTCAGATCAGCAACATAAGCCTGCTCAAATTCCATTTGGTACCTGCTGCATCCTGCTGAGTACAGCTCTCCTCTTCTTGTCGCCGGTGGACTTGCTGTGAATTGTGTGAGCTGGGCAGCGCAGTGGAATAAAGAACACCAGAGTGGGTCCTATTCAAAGACAGCTGTTTGATGCGTGGACTTCTTCTTAAACCTGCTTCTGAAAGGGAGTGATATCACAGACTGAGCCCTTCTTTCTCCCTCAATCATGGGGAAATCTTAAGGAATAGATCACAATTGATAAGAACACACTAAGAAGAAACTTCCATACAGCTAACATCAAGTATGAAGGCATGTGTGTGAAGAAAGCTTAACTGTCTTGGGGTTTTGGAACCCTAATTCATGCAATTCTCCCTCCAAATCACAGGCCCCTGTCCTCTAAGTCAGGATTACTTTTCTCCCTCTCCAGCAATTACAGGGGAAGGAATACTAAAAAGAAAAGCCATATTCAATTCGAGTAACATCCATGTTACAAGACGAGTTAATTCTTATTTCCTCTTCTTCATTTTCCTACTTGCCCAACCACGTTCATTTCCTCCCTGGGCACAAGAAACAGCAGCAGCCTGCACAACAGAGCCACCAGGCTCTGCACAACACCTGCATGCTACAGCAGAAATCAGAGCACTGTTCGAGTCCCAGCACTAACACATTAAAGTTGGATTAAGAAAACTCCACATGCTGGTTTGACTATAATTACAGCAGCTCAAAACCTTGTTCACCTTTGAAGTCTTCATGTATTTTCACTTTAAAAAAAAGTTACCACCTACCTTTCCTTCTAAAGTGAAAATACATAGGCTGGTCAAAGCAGTGAGCAGCAAATGCTTCCATCACAGAATCCTAGGGGCTGCAAGGAACCTCTAGAGATCAGCCCAATCCCTTGCTAAAGCAGGTTCCCTACTGTAGGTTATGCAGTGAGGTGTCCAGATGGGTTTTGAGTGTCTCCAGAGAAGGAGACTCCACAGCTTCTCTGAGCAGCTTGTTTCAGTGCTCTGTCACTCTCAAAGTATTTTCTCATGTCTATATGCAACTTCCTATGGAATGGTTTGTGCTCATTACCCCTTGTCCTGCCACTAGGCACTACTGAAAAGAGCCCAGCCCCATTCACTTGATATCAGAGGAGGCTGAGCTCCAACAGGAATAGTAGAAAGCTTTTGTGTTGACCATTCACACATTATCTAAATTGAAGCACCCATTTTATAGGTTACAACACAGCAAAAATACCTTTAATCAAAAATCAGTGCTTACCAATTATGGCCTTCTCTGGAGACTCTTCTACAACACCAGTGTCACAGCCTGGATCAGAAGACCTTGGAAAACAAACGTTTTGGACTTGACATACCATACATACTTAAAAAAAAAACAGCATTTACCATGAGAACTGAAGAGCAGTACCATATTCTACAACAACATACTGCTTTGTGGGCTATTCTGAGCCATCAGTAAGCTCTTTGCCTCCTACTAAGATACAATTTTTCTAGCTGTAGCACAGGTAGCAGTTTTACATGGAAGTAAACATGAAGTTTAATCTGGACTGCACAGGCCTTTTCTTCAGAAGGAGCAGCTAAACCTAAGCAGCACTTTGCTGCAAGAATTAAAGCACCTTGATGCGCACAGTGAAGCAAGCAGCATTTCTCCCCATTCATACAATGGAATTTAGCCTCCACTGATTCTCTTTGCTACCTTAGGGGACAGGTGATGCTCTGACCACAAGAGATACCTGTTTCTTGTGCTCACAGCCATTAAACAAATATCCAGCACTTATTGGAGAAATTTGGAAAGAATTTACTCACCTGCCTTTGATCTGCTTATGCAGGAGTCTCCTAGAGACCTGTTTATGTAGTGGTGTTTCCGCAACTCTCTTGGTCAGTAACTTGTGATGATCTTAAAAATAAGAAAATAAATTCAAGCAATGACTATAACAGCACACAGTTACAAAGCAGTTTAGGAAAAAGTTTCACACAGGCTCCAGCTTAGGAATGATGGCCAATACAGAACCAGCCTCCTAGCACTCATAAGCTTTCATCATGTATTTCAGAGTCCAGTGTCTGTACTTCTTTCCTACTCCCTCAATATTATTTATTAATAGTACTGACTTTGATGTGACAGACACAATAAGCCCACTGAGGTAACTTTCATACTTCATCCTACACTCACATCTTTTTGTAACTATTTGTAACATTTGATTTCTTTGAGAGGGGTATGGGGTTTAGAAAAAAATTGTTTCAGTTTCAATATCACCCTATTCACTATCCAATCACAGCACTGATCCAAAACATTTTCTCCTTCACTGAGAACAATGCACAATAATAGTTAACCAAGAAGCTCTCTACAGCTATTCTGCACGCACAAGTCACATCTTACCTTTAGCCCCTTCATCAGTGCATTTGTATCTTAAACCTTCCACAGCAGATACTGACTGACTTCTAGGCATCTTCTTCACAGACCTTTTTGATGGTGAACGTATCCCTTCATTGAAGAGGTTCCTCCTTACCTTTGTAACCTCTGTGAGGCAAGACAAAGCAAAAAATTATCAGCTTAGAAGGAAAGAGAGTCATAGAAAGGCATATCTTTCAGACCACTAGAGGTGGGATCAAACACTAGTGTAGAAAAAAAAATTTTTAGAGCCCTGAAAGCATTGATTTTTTATTTTGTGGTGGTGGTGTCTTTTTTTTTTTNGCAGAAGAGGAGTTACTGGAACACCTCCTCTAAATCCATCCTGGACTTCTTACAAATCTGTATTATTTGTACTTTACAGCAGCAAGCTATTAGTAGGTACCACAGCAGAAAAGGCTGCCAGCCAACTGAAGTACATGTGGGCTCAGGGAACACACGTAGGATTTAATTCCATTAAGCATTCTGAGGAGAGATGTGTTTCCAGATATCAAAGTTTACTCCTGCCCTCTTTTTTTTTTCCTCCCAGAACAGATGGGAATTGCATGAATCAAGAAAGAACTCAGAGATTCTCTGTTTTCAGGGTATGCAATATCAGTTTTTTTTATGTGTAAGCACACAAAACTACTATCTTTTCCTCTCAAAGTTTTTGCAGCATTCAGCAAAACTTCCTTCAGATATTCAGCACACTTCAGCATGATTTCACCACAGCTCACTGAAATTTAGAGGGATGATGTGCTGAAGACGCACCTTTCCACAGCAAAGCTAGAAGTCAATATACCTTGCACTGTTTCTTTCTGCAAAGGCATTTGTTGGGATTTCTCAGTGGCAAGGTAAGAACGTGAGCTCTCCTAAAAATAAAAATTTAAAAAAAGAAATTAGACTCGTCAGTAGTTCTGATGAGGTATGCCTACTGAGTGAATACAGAGCAAGATTTTCTTGCAGTTGTCACCGCACAACGCTGCTGCACCCCTGCACGAGCAACCCACACACAACACTTCTGGGAGAGTTTTACCTTTCTGATGGGATTCTTGGCTATCTTGGGAATCTCAATCTGACGCAAGTTCTGTGATGCTTCTGTCATGCTCCTGTGTCTGGCTAATACATTATTCCTTTAGAAGTTACAAAGATTAAGTTAAAATAAGATCAGAAGCGTAGTTATCAACCCAATGACAATTAAACACAGGTTTGACTCTAGAGATATGAGGTCTTTACCTCAATTCAGTCTGCAAATTCTTTGTGTTGGTACCTCACTTATGTTACAACACTGAAAGGTGATTTGCAATATAAATAGCTGTAACTAAGGTTGGTATTAAAATTCATTTCACATTTTGCAAAAATTAACACAGGATCCCTACCACAAAGGTCTACAGTTAATCTCAGTCTTAACTTTAATGACACAGAATCATCTAGAGCGTACTAGAACGTCCTCTCTCTCACTGAACAGGCTCACAGACTCTACTCATGTATTAAACAGACATACAGAATCCAAATTCACACTTTGATATAGTAACAGCAGGAAATTAAAACGAAAAATAGGAGTCCTTTGTATTTCCCTCAGGCTCACAGAGCTCTCAGCAAGTGTGAGCCCGCCCCAACTACCTATTCAGCAACAGAAACCACAATGATTGAACTACACTTTAGATAGCCCCACAGACACAGGCCAGACTGCAAGAAGCTGCCTCCCTTACTCGGGATGATTACCGTCTCTTTTTGGCAGATCGGGTGCGCAGTTCCTCCAGCTGATCACTCTCAGAGCGCAGGCAATCAGCAGTGGGAGTTAGGGCAGATGTTAAAGATGCAGGAAGGCCTGGAGATTTGCTATCCAGAGTCACTGAATCATCACTGAAGAAGTCTGAAGGCAGAACAGACGCCAGCTTTGGGGGTATTTGTGTACCTAGACTGTAGTAAAGATCTCCAAGGGTCTTAGGTATAGAATTCATGTACCTAGAACAGAGAACCACATCAAATACAATCACAACAAAGCTGTTAATGTTACAATCCCAAGGTTCGAACTGAATCTTTAAGTGTCAATTAATTTTTTTTTTAAGTTATTAGTTTTCTTGCTTATCAGCTACATTTCATTTAGTTAAGGGTAGCAAACAATAGTCCAAACTCCTCAAAATAATGCTGTAAATCAAAGCTGTAGATTGCTGTTTACTCAAAGAAGGCACGCAACAAAAAAACACAGATCCCAGTAAGGCTTAAGTCACCCCCAAAAACTTACAATTCCAGTATTTCCTCTAAAAATTTTGTAAGATATCCTGGGTCCTCAGTCAGACATAAAATGCGCAGCATATCAGTCATCTGGAAGAGAACGTCAGGTGGGAAAACAAATTAAGCTATGACAGTTGTCAACACCAGATTTTTAGCAAGGAACATAGAATGTGACAATAAAGTTGGGCAAAATTACAAGTTCTAGGTCTGCATTCCTGGTCTATACAGTATACTTGCCTCTTCTAACAGTTGCTCCATTTCAGCAGTGTTGCTTTGTAGTGAAGGGCACTGAAGACACAACTCAAGCCGCAAAAATACCTGAAGTCGACACCTAAGAAAACAAGCAGACCTTTACTGCCCCTTTTTCTGGTGGAAACAGTATTCACTTCAAAATGGTTGCTCCAAGCAGTAAGGATTGGAGGGGGAAGTAACTCTTTTTGACAAGATCATTTGGTTAGCACTTCCTTTTGGTGGCAGAGGAGATGCCTCATTTCAGATACACACCACAATACTTATCACATAACATACACAGATTTGCATTTTCATTAAATGTTTCTATTGTGACTAAAGATTCTTTGGAATGTTTACCAGTGTAAATACCTTCCTCCTTTTTACAAAAAAATAAAAAGCTACTACTAAAGATCTGCTAACCAACTCCAATGTATCTCAGAAGTTGAAGTAAATAAAGCGTCTCGTACTCTCTGACTTTGGTTTCCTTCTCGGAGCCATGCTTTTGTCTCAGCACTTTGCTTGTCTTCAGGAGATGGTTTCTGACTTTTTCAATGCAGGCCACCTGCAGACACACATTAGAGCCTAGATTAACTACTGAGAGCAAAAACAGAAGATGCAACTTTAAATATGGTTTCTAAGAATTCACTTTTTGTAAATATTGCATGAGTGAAATTAAAATTCAGAATGAGGTCAAAGGGGGAAAAAAAGAAGAACTGTTGCAAAGGTGTAAACTGACATCTGAAGTAGGTTTTCCTATGTTCTTTACAACTATCTACAATTTTTACTACTGGTTCAGCACAGATAAAAGAAATTGGTCAAAACCACTATTAAGTGTGTGTATTTAATTTAAGTTGAAGGAAATGTAGTTTGAAATAGCAAGAACTTAATCCCCAAATCAGTAACAACCCTGCTCACATGTTCTTACTCACCTCTTTCTCTTTGGCATTTTGCACTTTCAAGAACCTTTTAATGGCCACGATCATATTCTGTGCACACACAGATGAAAGAACTTCCTCAGCAACCACCTGCTCATAGCTCGCAATTAAATGGGACTGCAGCTCCTCTTCAGTTTTGAAGTCTGCAAGGGAAATGGTCTAAGTCAATTACATACCAGTTTACCACACATTACTGATAAAAAAAGCCATTCCAGCTGAAGAAAGGAATGCAGGTCATTTAAGAGATTTTTCTCCAGCAAAGATGCATGCAGACCACAGAACACTAACAGAAGCAGTCTTAGATTCAGAACAAATAATAAGTTTAATTCTGAGTATATCACCAAGCTTTCAGGTTACTGTAACGTCTCACTGCTCAACACACCAGTCCCAGACAGCAGCAAGGAAAAGCCTTATCCCACATCAAGTTAAATGGCAAATACCACAAGAAAACCTTTTGTCCACCGAGGTGGAAGGGACCCACAAGGATCTAGAGTTCATCTTTTCCAGCCAATCTCATTTTTGATAACATCTAGGCTGACGTGGCTATGCTTGCACTTCTTTTGGCAAGCACCAACACCACAGTTCTTCATTGCTCTTTTCAGTAGGAAATAGGGCAGGAAACTAATCCCAGTTGTTATACCACTGAGGCAAACCTTTATAGAAGCTAACAGGGAGAAGGGTGAATAATGGCACATGCTGGTCATTACTCTTTAATGTGAGGATATAGAAACCCAAACACTGATTATCTCCCTAGCTCCTGGTAGTCCATTACTTTCCTTCTCTCTCCTTTCCTTAAAAATCTCATATGAACTCCTATAGATATCAGGACAGGTAAGTCAGTACGCACCTACTGTTTTTTTAAGTGCCTTTTCCTTTTCTTCCAGCCTTTCATCCAATCTTTTTGCTGAAAGCTTCTGTGGAACCTTCTCACTCACTGCTGGCACACCATCAGGTTGAAACTTCTGTGCTTTTACATTCAGTCTTGCTACATTGAGCATCTGCAGGGATCTGGACATGGTCTTCATCTTCTGCCTCACTGGAGTTCGAGGAACCCCACCTGCAATACCACAAAGTTTCAGACACACTGGGTGGGGCAGGAACACCAGGAAAGAACATAATATAGAACTCTGTACTGCTGTCAAGCGAGATGAGTAACCTTTAGTCAAAAGCATGCTCTAAAACAGATGTACAAGCAGCACAGGAGGCAGCTAGTTCTTAAAGTGACAAGTGAATGAAAGCTTTTGCTCTGCTTAAGTAGTTATAAATAGAATCAGAAGTCGCATACACTGGAAGTAATCTTGTGCCACAAATGTAAACAGCTGACAGACCAAGACTTAAGGAAACATCAGGTGATGACACATGCACCTTTGGTTAGCATACTAAAAAGCAATGATGAAACTCTTCTAGAAAAAAGTTTAATTTTTCCAAATTAGAACAAAGTAGAGAGGTTGCAGTATTTAGCAGTAGTTATAGTGGTCTCTGTTCCAAGAACCTGTGAAACTGCAGAGCTCTGCACGCTGCTTTTTAACAGTTTTGTCAGTCACTGTGTAGTCTTGAATTCAGGAGTCATTTGGGTTGTTCTAATGATAACACTGATACATCAGTTACATTGTCTTTAAATGGAAAAAAAAAATCTAAAGCATGCCACTACTCAGGAAAGTACGGATCATTAGGGTTTATGCAACAAGGTCTCTCTCATCTTTAATTGAGAACACACACACGCAATCCCATACAATACATACGTCTTTTTTTGTTATTTCCTGGTCCAGCCCCAGCAGATATTTCACTGAATTTTCTTTGGTACAGCTCAGATAGACTTTCTGACAGTTCCACTTCAGATGGGTCTGCATTTTCCTTCTCGTTAGGACAAGGAACGTGCAGGAGCCTGTAGAAAAGGGCAATTCAACACAGGTATCAAAGCTGACAGAGTAGAAGGCATAACTCTTGTTCTTACCACACAGGAACCTTTTTTTTCTACATGCTTGGGGAAGCACAATTCTATAGTGCAAGTAACACATGCTAGTACTCTTCCAAAGCCTGCTCCCTATCAATCCTAAGCAACACAAAAAACAAACCACCATCTTAAAAGACCCACACCAAACTGGAAAGAAGCACAGCAAAAGCTGCCTAGATGTACAACAGAAATCCCACTGACCCATGCCAGGAACACCCAAGAGCAGCTTCAAGCTATCTAATTTGTCTCACATTAGGCATTTTTAATGTTTCACTCAGCAAGTTAGCAAGCTTATTTCCCCTAGATGCCAACTGTGATAACATAACCACTGTCTTCACTATCTTACAGTGAATTTTATTGAAATGGAAAAGTTAAAATTTGCCACCTGACAGATTTGAATAGCTTTGGTCATTTATACCACATCTCAATTCTGACACTGTAAAGACCTCAGTCCCAGCTGACTGCTAGCAAACACCCCGTTCCCAGTCCCTTCTGTTATATACTCCAGGGTATATTGAAACAAAAGCATGCAATGCTTTCATTTCTGTGCTCAGCTTACTAAGATGAACATTTCATTCTAGAACTCTGAGCAACGATACAGCAATGTCCCCTTAAAAGTACAAAATCTTGGTTACTACTCAGACTCGTTTCAGAGAAGTACCTGAATGAATCCATCAGATCTGAGCTAGCTCCACAAGCATTTGATGAAGAATACCACGCCTCGAGCACTGAAGGATGCCAGCTCCCCGTACTGGACAGCTCCCGCTGGACCCACTCCGGCACAGGAGTTTCTTCTGGACAGCCAAAAATCAAAATATTAAAACAAAGCTATATGAAATGGCAGAAAGCCCTGAACTTCACAGAAGCTCTAAGGCAGAGGTTTCCAAAGCTCTGCTCAGGGGCAGGTTACTAGCCAGGCTGAGACTCGTAAGATTCACAACAACACAAAACAGTTTCCTTGAAGACACATGCATAGGTTTGACAGGCCAAGGATGGCCCACATGGCACTTTCCAGGAACCTCCATTCTAAGAACTTTCCCCTAAGCATGTGCAGCTGTGCTTTATCTATAAGCTAACAGAAACTAATGCTGTCAGTAGAACTGTGAAGCACATCAGAGCAGATTCCTGCACAACAAGTCCTGAGCCACAAAAGTAATGACAAAATGAACAAGTTCCAAAAAAACGAGACTCTTCACTGAGGAAATCATTAGCTTTAGAGTCTTCCACTCCAAATCAGATCTAGAAATGAACAAAAGATTTGCTTTGCATCTCCTAATGGTTACCTGTAGTAGCCAGAGAATCATCCACTAGCATGTCAATTTCACTCAACACACTGTGCACAATATCTGGGAGATCCAGAACATGGTCTTGGGAAGAGGTCTCCACTACAGCTCCTTCAAGGCTGCATCGCTGGACTTCAGCTGTCTTCTCAGTGCAGAGCAGAGTGAGGACTGCAGTACTCTCAGAAAGTGGTGATAAAACAGCAGTGCAGGGGCACGAAGTTTTAGTTTGAGACACTTCAGCAACCTATATTAAAAAAAGATATTTACATTTTCTAGAAATATATAGAGACTTAATGAGTTGAATGGTCTGAATTTATCTCCCAATGACCAATTTGCAGCGTAACAAATGCCACTATTGTTGTCTTCCCAACATGACACGAGACTGTCACCTACCCTGCCACAGCTCATTTAAAAATAGCTACTAGCTTAGAGCAAAGAGAAAGACTTACCATGTGCAGTTCTTCCATCACCAGGCTCCTTAACAGCTGGTGGAACAGCAATCTGTTCTGCTCTGTGCATCGAGCTTCGGAGCTCCGCAGCACCCAGCTCTCTGTGAGAAAGCTGCCAGCCTGCACCCAGTCCCAACCTGTCACACTGCCTTTCAGGGTGATGGTGACTGGACAACGCAGTCGGCTTTGGCTCATGGCTAGAGGTTCCAGAATCACAGAACAGCTTTCCTGCTTCTTCCCTCCTGTGCAAAAGTAAAATAAAAGTCCTTAAGTGTGTAAAATACGTTTTTCATCTAGATGAAGCAAACTTCAATGCAAGTAAAACAAATTTCAAGATTAAACAACGAACAGCTCTACAGTGTGATCTCCCCAACTTCTCCTGAAGGATCTGAGTGCACAAAGGGACTACTGAGGAGTAAATGCATGCTGCATGTTGCTTTAAAGCCAATCTGTCGTCTTTTGACAAGCCTTTTAATTTGTCTTTTAGTGCTGCCGTATTGAAGAAACTGAACTAAAGCACATAGAAGAGTGAGCACCTATACAGCATGAGATCAAAGAGCTCTTCTGTGCTTTCCTGAAGTTTGGATGCATGAAGTCTGAAGAGATCAAATCAGGCATACAGGCCAATAGCTCTCATATCAAAGCAACTACAGTACTTGGAGACTACTCCCACACACATTGTTCCTTAAGGAAACTCATCAAGAACCCTGCATGACATTTCAATTATTATCATGCCTTTTAAAAAAAAAAAAAAAAAAAAAAACAACTATACCTGGCATGCTGAGAAACAAGGTCCCTTCTTGCTGGGGGAACACTGCAGGAAATACAGAGGGCTTTGAAAATAAGCAGCTCAAGGCTGAGTCCAGGGGCAGAAGCATTGTCCATGGCACTGTCTGCGGCACCGGGGAGTCTCCAAGAAAGACATCAGCAGGATCTGCCCTGGGGTGACTCAGGCACTGCACTAAGGCTTCAGCTGGCAAAATGGTGCCTCCTATCTGATGGAGCAGCTCCAGCATTGTCCAGTATCCATCGTGATCTGGGGATTCAATCAGCTGAAAGGAAGGCACAGAAAGGTCTCAAGTTAACATGGGCAGTGAGACAACACTCATCCAAACAACCAATAAGGACTGCAATGCACATTTTTAGAAGGACTGGCATAAGTAACGCATGCAAGGCATCTTGACACAGTGTTTTCCAAGTGGTTACAGGGACTTCAACATTCAGGGAAACACAACAGAGGATAATACCACCCCCACTGAACTAAGAGGTAGCCAATACTTTCAAGGATGAGTTTTTAAATTAGGAATGTAGTCCACCTGCACCGTCAGGCTGCTCATCCACCATCCTGAACAGCTGCAGCTCCCACCTAACTCCAAGCACAAGACAGCCCACCCACAAACCCTGTACAGCCAATAAACTGCTGACACAGCTCAGCTTCCACAGGAACAACCACCACTCCAGTACAGGAATGGGATTACTGGGCAGTACACAGAGACCATTTTCACTTCTCCCACCCGAAGACCGCAGCTGTGAGCAGCAGGACGCTGCCGCACAGGTACCCCACGCTCCGCAGCACAGCGCTGTGCTCCTCCGCTCCCCACCTGAGAAAGCTCGGCAGTGTCCACCCAGTACAGCGTGATCCTCTGCTCGGCCAGCAGCTCCCGCACGCTCCGGGGCAGCAGCCTCTCCGCCAGCTCGGGCAGCGCGGGGGGAGGGCCGGGGGCCGCGCTGCC
>WBMW01003491.1:2648890-2678002 GCA_013396635.1 Penelope pileata
GGCCGCGCTGCCGCCCGCCACGAACTGCCGCAGCTCCCTACGGGAGCGGGGACACGGCGAGAAGAGGAACACGGCGTTGGCGAAGGCCTCGGAGAGAAGGCGGCTCTCCGGGGGGGTCCCCCCGCCCGCCCTGCGGCCCCCGCGGGGCGCTTTGGCGGGGGACGCGATCTCGGGGCGGTCCCACTGGAAGTCGAGCAGCGTCTCCTTGAGGCCACCGTGCGTCAGGGCGGCGCGGGGCGCGGGGCCGGGCAGGACAGCGGGGGGACCCCGCGCCCCGAAGCGCTCCGCCAGCTCAGCCTCGAAGCGCGCCCAGGCGCGGGGGCCCGGCGGGCGGAAGCCACCGCCCCGCGAGGCCCCGCCGCGGCCGCCCAGAGAGTCGAAGAAGCGGTAGGCCCAGCGCAGGCGGGACAGGCCGAAGCGGCAGCCCAGGTGGTTGAGGAGGCGCAGGGCGCCCAGCTGCAGCCGCTCCCGCCGCCCCGGGCTGGCGGTGTCCACCAGGAACACGGCGCCGGGGGAACACGCCATGGCGGCCCCGCGGCTCCTCACAGCACTGCCGTCACTGTGCGCTCGCCGCCATCGCCCGCTCCAACTGCTCGCGCGCTCGTCCCGCGCGCTCTGATTGGCCACCGCCTCCAGCCCGCCCCCTCCGATTCTCGCTTCTCATTGGTCCGTCGGAGAGGCGGGGGGAGAGGCGCGCCTGCGCGGTGCGGCGTCCGCGCTGCCCCCCCAACGGCGGCGGGCCGAGCGGAAGTGCGGGGAGGCGGTGGCAGTTCGAGCGGTGCTCTCTGTCCATTGGCTCCATTGGCCAGCGGCCGTGACGTAATGACGAGGGCGGAGCCAGGGGAAAGAGAGAGCCGATTGGTCGCTGCTTCAAGTTTAAAATTTAAAGGCGGGAGGGAGAGCGTGGCGGTGACGTCATCGCTTTCCCCTCCCTTCAGGCGGCTTCAGGTGGGAGCCGCCCCGCTGCGCGTTCTGCGGCTCCGACCCGGCCGCGACCGGCACAGCCAGCGGTACGGCGTGTTTATAGGGCAACAAGGCCGGAGTGCAGTGTGCTGCGGGGAAAAACAGCAACAGCGGGTTGATGGCCTCAGAGAGGGGACGTTGCAGTCTGCCAAGGGCAAGGAAGTAGAAACCACTGGTCACAAATATGAATGAAAATCCGATTGAGCCCCCAGTGTGCCACACGTGGGGTAATGTCAACGAGAAAGGGAGGGAAGGCGTCCTATAAATGACCTTTAGGCTCACTGAGGGCTAATTACATCCTGAAAAATGCACCTTGAAATGAAAACAGTGGGATGATGCTGAGACAGCGGCTGCCCCCTCCCAAACCTCAGCTCTTCCACCCCATAACGTGCACGGCCAGCAAGGCTGGAATAGAGAAACCAAGCACAAACTGTGGAGAGAGAGCTCTGCAAGCAGCCGGGTACAAATAACTGTGCCTCCAATTCTGCAGAATTAGAACAGAGCCCTTCATGGGGGTCTGCAGTCTGTGTGCCCACAGCCCCATTAGGGGTAACGAGGCGGCTGTGAGCAGCGGCCATGAGACGGATCTGGGATGGGGCCGTCCCACTCGGAGCAAGGCAGGCTGCTGGCCAGGCAGGCAGCCCAGGGTTCTGTGCTCACACCAGGCCCATGGGCTCCATCAGCCCCTGCCCACCTGGCTCCGGCCTCGCCGCTCCCTTGCTGGCCTGGAAGCCGCTGCTTGGCCTGCCCTGGGTCCGTCCTGCTGGCCAGGAGCCACGGGCAGACCCCAGGAGCTGGTGGGGCTGCTCTGGGCCCTACATGTCACCACAGGTGTGACGTGGGATGAGCTGTGTGCCCCCGCTGCCACCACCCGCAGCTGGCATCCGTCCCGGCAGCCCAAGCAGGACGTGCAGCAGAGTGTGACCAAAAGCACCTCACCATGGACTGCCTGCGACCAGAAACACACGCAGGGCACAGGGACAGTGTGGCACTTCCCAGCGTGACACCCAACAGCTCTGCTTCGGGGACAGCCACCTCTCCTCTCCCTGCCTGCTGCAGGCGTTTGATCCAGCTCTTGGGAAAGCCATGGGAGATGGCTGAGCCCCGGGAGCTGCTTGGCTGGCAGCTGGGCAGCCTCAGCCACTCACGCCGCTGCCTGTCCCACGGTCCCGCGCTGCTCGCTGAGACGTTTGCCCTCTCCACCTGCTCCCCAAGGACACCGACCTTTCCTCCTTCCAGCAGAGCCACTGGGCTCTCACTGGGCAATCATTTACCTGCTGATGGATGTGGTTGCATGGGAGGAAGGGAAGGACAACAGAAAAATCATTTGCAGATTGGGCTCACATTTGGTTGGCACTTGGATCCAAAAGGTTTTGGGCTGTTTTTTTGTTTGTTTGCTTGCTTTTGAACTTAGAAAAGTCTTGATTTATTTTGACTTTTTTCCAATATTTCTCTCTGAGTGATATTTGTTGGGGAGGCCCCACTTCAGACAGAACCCCAGACCTAAATGAAAGGTTTGCTCTCCCACCGTACCAACACTTTCATCAACCCCAGAGGAAAGTGTTTCCCATTCTGCTGAGCCAGGCAGAAAGTTTTGTTTTGGATTGCCTCAAATGCTTTGCTTACAGGACACTCCTCAAGGACCTGTACAAGAAACAAGTCACCTGAGATGCTGGACAATGCCTGGGGACTGTTCTGTGCTGTGTGAAGTTTTCAGAGCCTCCCCACATCACCTCACCCTCTCC
Organism: Penelope pileata; assembly: GCA_013396635.1. NCBI lineage: Eukaryota > Metazoa > Chordata > Aves > Galliformes > Cracidae > Penelope > Penelope pileata. Next base: position 2,651,599 of record WBMW01003491.1, read on the forward strand.
ATGCTGTGTGCCCAGCACTGCTGGTAGTGGCTGCTGCTGCTCCCTGGTGGGAGGGTTGGATGTGCTTGTTGGACATTAAAGTCTGCAGAGATGGCTTTGGTGTTGTGATTGCCTGCAACTGAGGCAAATTCCTTCATTCTCGGTCTTAATGGAAGAGATCTGTTGCCATCTGCTCATCAGCACAAATCTGGGAAGTAGCAGCATGTGTCCCACTGCCCTCCCTCCAGATGAGAGTGATCTGTGGCACACACCTTCTGCAGTCACCTCTGGGACCATTGCCTGTGCCCCAGCACTGGGGATGATAAGATCTGCTGGGGCAGCTCGCAGTGAACCAAGGAGCCCCCATGCCCTCCTTTCCTGGGTGAAGCTGCCCAGAGGCCTCCGGGCAAGAGGGAGGGATTTCTGCGCACTTCAGATTTTGTTTTTATGTCTCTCAAATATTTTTAGTGCTCGTAAAAGTGAGAAACTAGGAGAGACCCAGCTGGGACCAGTATGGTACACCCTCACCCAGAGCCTTCCCAAGGCAACCGGGGCCTGCCCAGTCCCCTGTCCCAGAGCAGAAGGACAAATGGACCTGCCCCAAGTCCCCTGCACAACCCAGCTGATTTCTTCAGGAAATCTTGGGCAGGGAGGTTGCCTCCTGGATGCACTTACAGGCACCTAAACACTCGTGGGGAAGTGGTGGCTGATGCCTGAGGGTGCTAATTGCTGCACAGGAGGGGAAGGGCAGCTTGCAATGGATGTGGCACTACGGGTGCTACGCGTGGAGTTTCCAGTACTGCCCGGCAGAGCAGCCCGAGAGCAGCCGCTACTGGGAGAGGCTCCCACAGAGCAGAAGGGTGGGAGCAGGTGAGGGGTGAGCCCCGAGCATGGGCAGCCAGCAGAGCATGCTGGCTCCAACGGGCCGGGAGAGGCACAGTGCTGATCTGCAGGTTGATAAGGAGGGGCTGTGCGAGGCGGTGCAGCAAGGTGAGACTATCAGGCCAGTGGAAAAGCTATTATCCTTTGTGCTCTGCCTGCAGAGGCTGGGGAAGGAGGCAGGGACAGAGCTGCTGCCACAGGATGACCCACTCAGGACCTTCCAGGCTCTGCAGGAACGGGGCTTTGCACGCTACTTTTTGGGAGACACCACCAGTTCGGTGAGAATCTGGATTGGAAAGCCATGCAGTGTGATTTTTTCTGCTGAAATGTACCCATGCAGCGTAATTGTTGGTGACCATGCTAGCAAGCTGTAGCAAGTTCCCTTATGTTGTAAAATGCTCCTTTGTGCCTCTGTGTCTCCTCTCTCAAGGTTTCCAAGAGCTGCTGCAGGGTAGGGCTGCAGACTTGTCCTGCCACGTGGCTGGCAGGAGAACACACAACTGTCAACAGTGCTTCTGGCGATCAGCGCTCATGTATTGCTTAGGGTTCAGCTTCTTTCTGGCTGAAGGTCCCTTCTTAGTGTGTACAGCGGCAACTGCCCTGCTGAAACCATGGGTAATGGGATGCCTAGTGAATTTCCCATAGACAGCTCAGCTGGGCAGCATCACAGGTTACTCCCTACTCCCAGTGACCCTACATGGTACGCCTATCGCTGGCTCATTGTTCTGCCATGAAGAAGTGCTCCTTGCACCTGAGCTGTGTTTCTCAGGCTCTTTCCAAAGCCCTGCATGGGGCCCAAATAAGATCTGAGAGTGATTATGTGTAGCCATCAGTCTTTTCAAGACCATCCACAGCATTTTTCTGCCATCTGTCAGTTTGAGAAGAAAGCAAACAAGAAATAATAATAACTCAAATTATCGCCTAATCAACACAGAAATCAGTGCTGCTTGCTCAGCCTGCAGGCCACAATTAGATGCCATCAGCAAATTTGGGCAGCTTGCCTGGGCTGCAGTCTTTCATCTCTGGAAGACTGACAGGCATCTCCGGGATCTGCAGGCAGAGGAAGGAGCTGGGATCTGTTTGAAGGACTCGGCTCTTTGGGGAATGAATGGATGGTTCAAAACCATGGAAAAAGGAGGGCTGTGTTTCATGTAACAATAAAAGAAGCCCCATGCTGGAGGAGCGGACATTTAGATAGCAGCTGAGGGCTGTACTGCCGAGGCCTCCAGCCCCATCTCTGGCACCATCTCAGGGCACTGCCCTGCTTCATGCAGCCCCAGCTTGGCTTGGCTTGCCAGGGGGACAGGCTGGTTAAACCACCAGGAAATGATGGGACATGTCAGTTCTACATCCCTGTAGATATATGGCAGCCTTGGCAGGGTCATTGCATGCCTGTGCATGATCTTGTTTTTTGGGTGGAAGCATCTATCATCTTCCTCTTCCTTCTGGGACTGTCCCACAGACTTATTTTCCACCAGCAAAGACCTGTGCCCCATGACTCAGATTGCCTTTGGCGTCCTTGGTGTTGGGGAAGGGCGTTTGCAGAGCAGGACCAGGGGTGAGGGGAGCAGGACATGATGCAGGCAGAGAGGCTGCCAGGGTGGCAAGGTCAGGACACCTGGCCCCTCTCCAGGCAGGGGACAGGAAGAGGTATGGGGCAGGGCTGAGCAGGGGGCAGGACACCCAGGCTCCATGGCTAGGAGTCCTGAGGAGGCAGGGCTCATTGCTGCTGGGAGCTGCGGTGAGAAGAGGTGCTGGAGCCCTGTCCTTCCTCCCAGAGAGGCAGAAGAGTGAGAGCAAAGAGCAAGCCTGGAGCCTCCTGCGTCTGAAATGTGATCCTGCTGGAGGCACCTCCCTGGGCCCCACCTTGCGCTCTCCAACATATATATGTCACCCGCCAAGGGCGCGGGGGATGCGGGCTGACACACTGTGTCGGGGCCCCGGGCACCCCTGCGGATGGAGCGGCCGAGGCACCAGGGGATGGCAAAGAACACCTACATGCGTTGGCGGCTCCCGCTTGTTTGCCTCCTCTGGGAGGTGGCGATGATCATCCTCTTTGGGGTCTTTGTGCGCTTTGGCCCCGAAGCTGATGCGCACTGGGAAGAGGAGAAGCACGAGATGAACCTGACCAGTGACATGGAGAATGATTTCTACTTCCGATACCCGTGTGAGTATTCAGGAAACCCAGTCCCAGTGCTGGCTGGGTTCCATCCCATCCCACAGCACTCCTTGATTCTCTCCTGCTGTGGCAGCCCCTCTCTCTGCTGTAGAGGCTGCAAGCTCTGGGATGGAACCGTACTCCTGCACAGGCTTCAGAGACTACCACCAGGAAGGTGGCAGAGACAGGGCTAGATCTTCTATCTCAAACGATGGTACACCCCAGGGTTGGCTTGGAGGAGGAAAGAGTGCTGGGACATGGCTGGGGATTGGCAGTGTCACAGGACTGTGAGTGCTGCTCCATCTCTGTGATAAGCTCAGCACACATGCATCGCCCAGAGAATGGTTTTGTTGCCCCAGAGGTTTTGAGAAAAGGTGATGGAGAGGTTTCAGGATAGTAGTCCCTTCCCAAGTGCCTCTTTTGTCTTTCCCAGTTAAATCTGACTCGGGACAGTGTCTGTCAGAGGTGATGTCCCCTCTGACTGCTGGGGAGCTGGGCTTTGCTTTGATGCTGCTCTGGTGTGCCACAGAGTGAGAGAAAAACCTTGTGTCCCCCCAGTGCTCTGGAGGTCTGTCAGCGGGATGCCACCAGTACGTGACATCTTTTCTCCAGGAATAGGGCTGACGCATTCCCAGCACCCTGCAAGTTTTGGCTTGCTGCCCCCTCCCTCGGCTTCCCCATGCACACTGAGGAACGGCTGTCGAGATCCTGTGACATCTTCTCCCCCCTTCCTACATCCTCCCCCTCACTAGCAAATTACCCTTTAGCTGCTGCCATTTTGGTGCCGGAGTCCTCCTAACCTGCCAGCTTCCTAGGGCCCTTCGGTCACTGCACCTTATTGCCATGGGTCTTCCTCAGGTGGTTAAAGCCTTTCTGGCCAGGTGTGCACTTGGCTGGCTTTGATCTCCAGGGCTGGTCATCTTCTTTGTGAGCTGATGGGAACAGGCTGCTTCTGTAGGCAATTGTTTCCAAGGAAGCAACAGGCCTGAGTCATGCATCTATTTAGAACATTTCCATTAAAAAACACCTGCTAAATCAAAGGAGCTATAGAAACCTGTAGCTGCTGAGGATTAGCTGGTTCAGAAAAGGATTTGCTTGCAGAAACCTGCTGCTCAGCTGGCCTGGTCAGCCTGAGCCGTGGTTGTCCTGGGCTCTCCTTCCAGTCTGCCCGTGGGACAGATTCATGCAGGTCAGTGCAAAGCAGCAGCAGTGCCCCAGCGCTGCTGTCATCGCTGAAGGGCTGGGAGGGCAGCAGGGAGGCCAAGGATGAGCTCGTAGGAGCTCAGGGCATTGCACCTCTATTGTTTGTATCTCCCATCTCCACTTTGCAGCACCAAATATTCCCCTTCTTAAATGGCTGAGTGGATTCACACAGCTAAATCAACCTCGGAGCGGCTGCTTAGCTCAGGTTAGCTTTGAGTTTTGTTTCTGTTTCAGATGTGAGGAAGGGCTCATGTGCTCAAAGAACAGCTTTTTTTTCCCTCCATTATCCAATCAGAAAAATCTCTCTGCAAAGATGGGCAAACATGGCAAGATGATGGATCCCAAGCGTTTCAATCTGTGTCCATCCAGCTCTGTTTAGAAGAGAGCACAATGGTTAAACACCCAAGGATCATTCGTGTTAACATGTCTGTGACTGCTGCTGCCTGTAGGACCTGTCCAAAGATGTTGCAGTGAGCAAGCAGAGACAGCCTGAGATGATTAGGAAATGTAGGATGTTTGTGCAGTTGTGTCAGTAGTGCCCATTGCCAGGGCTGCCAGTTCAACTCCAGGCAACGTGACGCTTTCTTCCAATTTAAAATCACACATTGATACTCCATAGTGAGTGAATAATTTGCTCTCTAGGGAAAAGAAATGAGATCCTTCAGCACAGGTAGTATTCCCAAAGCCCAAACACCTCCTCTGGATAGCGACAGCAAATGCCTTCCTGCAAAAGCAGGGTCACCTTTTGAGCACAGCAGCACCTGGGCTGCCTGTAACACAAACATTATTCTTCCAAAGAAAAAACAAAAGCAAGGTTTAGAAAAATGCTTTAGGCTGGGTGTAGTTTGATGAAAGCCTGCTTTTCCTCCTGGGCATCTGTAGGGTCTAAGACACAGAGGAGATCTTCAGTATTTTCAGAGGGCACACAGTCAGCAGCCCTAACTTTGACCCACGTATTTCTGCTTTCAGGATGAAAGAAGGAATATATAATGCAAATGGCTGCAGATAATTCTAGCAATGTATTGCACCACTTAGGCTTGAGAAGAAAGGTGATAAGAATAAATAGAGCTGCAGAGGGAAAGTGTGTGTGACTGCGTGGTAAAACCAGAGTTATGAAGGCCATTTCTTAGGACATACGGAGAAGTCTGCAGGGTCAGCTGCAGATCTTGTCTTCTTCATCTTTCATGAGAAATTTCATAGGTGTGGGAGCATTTTTGAAAACAAGCAAATTAACCTCTCTCCGCAACCTGACCCTACATCACTGGAGCCTGTCCAAACGCTCGTCCTTACACGAGTTGCAAGATCTTGGAAAGCACCAGAGGACGGAAGCCAAGACTTCCGCAGTTGCACACACCTGAATCCTCACCCAGCCTATAGTGGAGGCAATGAGTACAGCCCCACCATTCCTGCAGGAGGGGGTCCAGGGCTGCTGGATTCCTTAGGGCCAGCACGGGCTCAGGGGCACAGCAGATCCTCAATCACTGAATTTCCTCCGCCCTCAGCTTATTACATCTCCTGCTCTTTTCACTGGAGTGGCCTCCAGTGTGAGGGTCTGCATGGTTCAGGTTGTAATTATGCAGCGTTTCAGCTCACTTAATTGCAAAGTGATGCTTATCTGAAATAAACGTTGAGCACTAAAAAGTACAGCAGGTTTATCGCACCAAGAATTTCTCTCAAGAGGCTCACACAGCTATAGTTTCCCCCGGGGAAGGGCATCTGAGGGGCTCCAGTTAGCAGGTATGAGCACTTGTTGGAAGAACTGTGTCTCTCTGGTTTAAGCATTCAGAATTTCACATGGTGCGATCCTCATCCCAAAGGTATTTTGCCACTGATTTCAGTGGCAATTAAAAATGTATTTGTAGACTTCCCTTGTTCTTGTGTTTTCCCTAAACACTTGCTCTGAGCCGTCACCAGGACTCTACATTGCATGAGCCTACCCAAAATGGCCATTCATGCAGTTTTAACAAAATCTGGCAGACACTGCTCATTGTATGTGACATTTTCTGAGGTTTGTTTTGTTGTTGTTGTTGTTTTCAATGGGGAAAGAAAACAATCTAAATAGAGAAGTTTTCCTTTGTACACTCCATTAGTCTCTGGTTTTCTCTTGCACACAGCTTGTAACAATTTTTGCCTTTCAAAACCTTTTAACCAAAAAGCCAGCTTCCAAAAGCTGAGCCATTTTCAGACTTAGAGATGGGAGGACATGAGACAAATGCACACATTTTCCCTTGAATTTTCTCCCCACTGCTATTGATGTGGTTTGTTTCCTTTTGCCACTAAATTCAAACACTCAGAACCCTGCCTTCCCTCAGAGCTGATGATTTCTTCCCCATGCACAGCTTTCCAGGATGTTCACGTGATGATCTTTGTGGGCTTTGGCTTCCTCATGACGTTCCTCAAGCGTTATGGATTCGGAGCCGTGGGATTCAATTTCCTCCTTGCTGCCTTTGGGATCCAGTGGGCTCTCCTGATGCAAGGCTGGTTCCACTCTTTCCAGAATGGGAAGATCCTCATTGGAGTGGAAAAGTAAGGAGAGACATGTGCTCTGGGATGCCATCTCTTGAGAGGGCAGTGGAACAGCTGGGATGGGAGACAGTGCCTGTGTTATGTGCAACCTAGTCTCCAAAATGTTGTCTTCTTTTTACACACCTCCACTTGCTTTCCACCTTTTAGTCCAAACATACCTGCTATGATGGTGGTACTGTTCCATGAGAAACATGAGATGAGTGCCACCTCTTAGTACCCAAGCTGAGGACCATGGACCTCAATGCTAAGAACACATGAGATATCACATTCTCATTATTTAAATAACTTGCGGGAAAGTTCCCTACCTGGACAATATGTCAAGCTGAGAGGAAAGTCAGTGGGAAACTCAGGGCTGGCTCCTAACCAACTATGTGCCTTACATTGAGACCTCCAGAGCTGGGTGTGGTGAAATATGGAAGAGTATTTCCTTATTAAATCAAAATTTTCCTTCTCCTTTTTCAGCCTAATCAACGCTGATTTCTGTGTGGGCTCTGTCTGTGTTGCCTTTGGGGCCATCCTGGGCAAAACCAGCCCCATACAGCTCCTCGTCATGACTTTGTTTCAAGTCACACTCTTTGCAGTGAATGAGTACATCCTCCTCAACCTGCTTCACGTAAGGCTTTAGGCAGTCCCCCAATCCCCAAGACTGAGTGCAGATTGGAAGGATGGATAGGCATAGAAGCTGGGCAGGATGCAGAGCAGATCTCACTTCCAGAACGAGGGGTGATTCCAGAAATGAATCTCTGCTTTCCCGTGGCTGCAGGTTAAAGATGCAGGTGGCTCTATGACCATTCACACCTTTGGAGCCTACTTTGGCCTCACTGTGACACGTCTCCTGTACAGACCCAACCTGGAGCAGTGTAAGGACAAGCAGGGCTCTGTGTACCACTCCGACATCTTTGCTATGATTGGTGAGTCAGCCACAGCCTCTGCGGCGTTGGTACATGCATACCACTCAGCTGCAGAGAGCTGCTCCCTCCCATGTCTCTGGGAAAACCAGACCAAAACCCAGATCTGAGGCAAAAAAGCTCTGCATCCCAAGTCTCAACACCTCAGAACTACTCAGCTCCCCTCACTAGTGGCTGGGCTGAGGTGGTGCCTGGGAAGACAAGGAGACATTTTGGTTCCCCTCTGCTGCCAGCCTCCTGATGCTGGTCCTACCATGGGGGGCAGCAGGACTAGGGGATTTAACTTCCCTCTGCACAGAAATATCTTCCTTTAGAGGTCTTTTTTTTCAACCTTTGTATTTCTTCTTTTCCCTTTTTCTTCTTTGCTCCCTCCTCCCCATCCCTCCAGGTACCCTGTATCTGTGGATGTACTGGCCCAGTTTTAACTCAGCCATTTCTGAACATGGGGATGCCCAGCACCGGGCTGCCATTAACACATACTGCTCGCTGGCTGCTTGTGTCCTCACCACAATGGCCTTCTCCAGCATGCTGCAGAAGAAAGGCAAGCTTGACATGGTAAGCTGGGAGCAGAGAGCCCTACGCTACCCAGGGGACTTGTAATGATGTCGACCAAGGGCCCAGGAACTGAGTGACACTTGTCCTTTGCTGAACGGGGTTTCACAGCAGGATAGTACAACCTGCCTCCAGCCAGAAACTCAGAGGCTGTACTGAAAAAGCAAGTGGGAAGTGAGTCCTGATGTTTTTGCAGTGCAGGCTGATGCACCCCCTGCATGTGGTGGACCTAAGGCACAGCAAGAGCTGGGCTTGCTCTCACAGGAGAGCTACTGATGGGCATGATGCAGAGCCATGTTTGGCAGCACTCTCCAGCAAGCTGAGCAGGGCCTGTGCAGCAGCTTGTGAGCAACTGAGGGGCTGACTTGTACGTGTTATGTGTGTGGGTGCACGGCTGTGTGACAGCAGAGCTGGCATGACACATGGGTGAGACAATTTCCATCTCATCACAACTCCCCACCCAGATTGGTGGATGCAATGTGTGTGGTACAGGGAGTGGGAGTCTATGTGTGCCTGTGCTACAGACAGAGGCTGCCTGTTCTTTTCCTCTTGTTTTTCATCAACAAGCAGGAAAGTGGGCCCTGTTATTTCCTCTGGAAGCATTTTCAGAGCTGATTCTTCTGCTTTACCATTTGTATCATCTCTGAACAACTGGGATTTCTCTCAGATGCCAACACAGGGCGGTTATTTCTGCAGGTCCACATCCAGAACGCAACGCTGGCTGGCGGTGTGGCTGTGGGCACCAGCGCAGAGATGATGCTGACTCCATACGGGTCCCTCATTGTTGGGTTCATCTGTGGTATCGTGTCCACAGTGGGGTATGTCTACCTCACGGTGAGTGCTGCTCTGGAGGTCTGCAGCCCTGGTCCTGTTAAGAAGACCAGGAATGGATTCACTTCTCTTTGAGGGTTCCTGCTTTGCAATGTCCCTTATGAAGATGCACTTCTGACTCTATTTATTGCCTCAAAATGCTTAGGAAGGCTCAGCCTCCTAACAGGAGAGTGGAGGAGAGTTCTCATTTTGTCTTGAGCTCAGATTACACCTTTGACTACAAGTCCTTAGCTCTTCAATGGGACATGCAATATCACTCTTCTTTCTCTGTTTATCCCAGTCCTCCACGGAAAGAACTAATCCTTTGCAGGGCTACGCTCATTCTTCTGATTTCTCTCCACCTTCCTTCCCTTTAGCCTATTTTGGAGTCCAGGTTGCACATTCAGGACACATGTGGCATCCACAACCTCCACGGCATGCCAGGCCTTATTGGGGGCATTGTGGGAGCCATCACTGCAGCTGCAGCCACAGAGGATGTATATGGAAAGGAAGGGTAAGACAGCTTAAAACTCTTCCATAAGAATAGATTTTACCTGGGGCTCTTTGGGCTGGAAGAGAGGAGCAATTAACAGCTTTGCTCTGTGTTCATAATTGTCCCTTCCCCTTTCAGAAACATGGGGTGCACTGACTATATTGGGCTTACTGACTTCTGGTGTCTGCAAAAACTGAACCATAGCCCCACTCCTTGGTATTATCCTGGGGAACAGGGGATGGGGAAATGCTCCTCCCTCTATCTCTGCATTGTTCTGGGGCTCAGGTAAAGCTGAAGTTCTGAAATACAAAAGGAATGTTTGTATTTTGGACTCCTTCTAGGTAAAACTTTGCTGGAAGCCATAAAAGAAGGAAGTGAGCAGTGTTTTGTGTCATTGCAACACTCTCTTAATCCATTGCAGAAGATGGATGGGCTTAGGGAGGAGTCCTTGAGGGAGGAGGGCAACAAAGCTCCTCTACCCTGGCTCAACACAACCTATCTTGGTCTGCAGAAGACTGCCAGAAGCAATCCTTACCAGTTCTATCCTCTGCAGGTTTATCAAGGCGTTTGACTTCACTGGCAGCTACAAGACACGGACCCCCAGTGTCCAAGGAGGGTTCCAGGCGGCCGGCATTGTCGTGTCTCTGCTGATGGCTTTCGCTGGGGGGACCCTTGTGGGTAAGCAGGAGAGGGTATGGAGAGGCAAGGGTTGAGTCCAGCCTGCAGCTGCAATGGAGACATCCACCTACTTCTGCCTTGGCTGGATGGGTCTTTCCTCCTTGTGTTGCAAGGGATGCATGTACCTCACAGAAAAGGGAGCGCCAGGCTTGCTCACATCAATTTTGATTCCCCCAAAGCCATTTTAGGGCAGTGAAAGGGGAAGTCTGAATCCTAGCAAGGTCAAACTGGTTTGGAGGAAAAGTAGACAAGCTGTAGCGTGGGTCAGAACACAGCTTCTGTTCGCAGGGAGCTGGGAGTTTGTGCTCATTTAGCACAGGTGAGGCACAGCCCCCAAATCCGCCCTGATCAGCAGGGAAGGCCTTGCACAAAATACCCAGGGACGGGCTCAGGGTGCCACCGCCTGACCCAGCACCCTCCTGGGCTTTTTTCTAGGAGCCATCCTGAAGCTGCCCATCTGGGGCGACGCGGCTGACGAGAACTGCTTCGAGGATGACATCTACTGGGAGGTGAGGCCCGGGGTGGCGGGCGGCACAAGATGGCGCTGCCGCCCTCCTCATGAGGGGCCGGCGGCGGAGCTGAGGGGGCCGCGCCGTGCTGCAGGTGCCCGAGGATGAGGAGAGCGACTCGTACCACATGCACAACCCCGACAAGCCCGCCTCGCCCTGACCTCCGGCTTCGGGGCTGCCACCTCAGCAGAGCGGTGGGGGTGCCCCCNCCACTCTGTGGAGACAGCCGATGGCCTCCGGGTGAAAGCTTGTTGGAGAAGGCACCCGATTCCCTGCTACCCTCTCCTGCTGGCTTGCTTTTGTAATTAGTTCCCGTGAATAAAATAAAAAACACGTTGTTCTCAGGGCTCACTTTCAAACCATAGCCCCTTGATAAAGGCAGCGGGGCACAGCACACTATGGCTGCAGCTGAGTCTGTGGGGAGCACAGAGTGGTGACTTTGGGGAAATTGTGTTGGGGTGCTGGGGCCGGCCCTGTGCTCATACCGCTGCCCAAAGACTGCTTTTGAGCCTGGCTCGACGTTCTTGTGCTTCCCACCATCTTGGCTGCTCTGCTGAGGCCTCACTCAGCTCCTTATTTGAGCATAACGTGCAGGCTGGCAAGGCACTTCCCTCTTCTTCAGTTTCATCCATTTCCTCCAGTATCATCAGACCACTTCACGGTGTTGTTCTGGTGGGAAGAGCCCAAACACAGAGAGCACTGCCTCCATCTCTGAACCTGACCGTCTTCCAGCCAGAAAAACACCAGGCTCCGGCCAGAGTTAAAGGAGACGGGAGTGAGAATCAGGCCTAAAACCTGTGTGTTTTCCGGCATGATGTGTGAGGAGCAGGAGAGGAAAAGAGAAAAAAAATAAAAAATAAAAATAAAATAGGAGGTGGGAGGGCTGATAGGTCTCTTCACCGCGTCTAGCTGTAATTCTCACACCTGAGGGGGGGAGTCAAAAGTAGCTATTCACATCCCCTTGGGATATGACACCCTCATTTTCCATGCTGGGTAAAGACAAAAACCCTTTACAACATGTTTCTGGAATTTGTCAGCGGCTGCCAGCAGCAGCATGTTAATTAAATGTCGGCAAAGATGGAAGCAAGAGGCTCTGCTCTAATTGGACACTTTGCTTGGTGGAGCTGAAAAACATTGTGACAGAGGAGGAGGTGCCGAAACACAGTGTTCCCCCGCCATGGCGAGGGGACAGGGACAGCCAGGCACAGGAGATGCTCTGTTCTGAGCCAGGGTTGTCTCTGCTTGGCCTGAGACAACCTCGCTGTTGAATAAAAGAGGAGTAGCAAAAAAAGGAAAAAGCCTCAAATCCTCCACAGGAATCATCTCAAACGCAGCAGCAGCGTGGGATGCAGGGAGAGGGCTTTGTTGCCTGAGCAGAAATTCAGCTAAATCACTGTTATAACGGGACATTCCTAGTTCCTGGGCTCGGTCCCCCTTGGGAGGAGTTTGGGGGGTCCCTTGATTTACCATTTCAGCATCCCTAAGTAGAATGCGTGAGCTGCAGATCCCCCCATCTCATGCCAGGCATTGATATTGCTGTCTGTAACTCAAGAGGCTTTCATCAGGGCAATTTTGCTCCTGCCCTGGACTGCCCAGCTGGGTCACTCTCTCTGCCTTGAACCAGTGCAGGGATAGGAAAGTGAGGAGCTTTGAATGTTTGGCTGTGTCAGCCCCTCATGGGGTGGGGAGGCAGCGTCCCACTATGGGGAGGCTGCACCTGGCTCCAGAGCCTCTGGTCTCTCTTCCCAGCAGCTTGCAAGGTTCCCAGCAGCTTGCAAGGAACCATGGTGTTCAGTAAGTCCTCATTGTTTTAGCAAGGCCGTTAGCCCACATCCCTCAGGTCTGCGAGCACCAGGACATGGCTTTGCCCCGTGCGCACTTGTGGACGGGAGCCCCGACCCCAATCCCTGTCCTCTGGGCTCTGCCTCCTCCTCGTGGGAAGACACCTGAATTGCTCAGACTCCTGGGCAGTGAAGCATTTTATTGCCCGTGCTCTCGCAGGGCTCAGTCTGGTCTCAGTACCTAAATCACTCTCTGGGGCCGGCCTTGCAGTTTTAATTCCCTGACAAACAATGCCGGGGTCGGGCTAGTGCGTTTGAAGTGCGGTCACGGCCCCAGCAGTGGACGGAGGGTTTCTCAACGGGGCGCAGAGGATTGGCCTGCTCTGGCAGGCAGGAGGAGGTGTGAGAAAGGAGCTGTTGATACCCATAGGGATTAGGTGGTACAAATTGGCTGGGAAGCACCAAAGGCATTGACCAGAGCTGTCCTGGGGCAGGTTCCCATGGGGGGGCCGGCTGAAACAACGCGCCTTCAAGTAGGCTGGAAGGGCCAGCCTGGCTGCTAATCCCCTGGGAGCTATGGAGCACGAAGCAGAAAAGAGGTTAAAAAAAAAAAAAAGAAAATCTCATGTAAAGATGGCGGGTTCCCCAAGGGGACGATAGAGAAAGAGGGAAGGGGGCGGGGAGGGGGGAGCAGCACCATTTAATCCTGCTTTTAATAGGCAGGTGGTGGGCTTAGATCACACTCCCGCTCCCGCAAGCTGCTGCAGAGATTTTGGAGAGCGGCCGCACGGACTGGCGGGGACCCCTGCATCCCTGCAGAGGATCCCCATCTGTGGCAAGGGGACATGTGCTTATGTCTGTGCTTGTGTGTGTACGTGTTTGTGCCTGTGTAGGTGTGGGTATATCGTGTAACCCTGGACTGGGGCTGGAGTGGGCTCATTGAGCGCCCAAAGCACATGCAAAGCCCTTGTCCCCGTGCCCACGCTGCAGCCATGTGGGTGTTGTCTCACTTGCTCATAAATTCAGCCTTTCTGAGCACATGCACACAGTCCCTGGCACAGTGAACACTGCAGTGGTACACCCAATGCATGCCCGGTGGCGTTGGCACATCCACGGGTGAGTGCCAGCATTGCACACATGTGCCCATCACGGCACCCGCAGGGACGCGTGCCAGCCGCCCGGCTGCGTCGTGGCCATGCACATCCCTGCACCTTTGTGCTGGTGCGAGTGTGTGCGTGTCAGACCTGGTGCGTCCACGCCTGTGTGAAAGGCTCTCCAGCCCCTTCTTCAGGAGTGCTGTAAATTGTAATCAGATTAAGGCAGCCAATCACTTAGGGCCCTTGAAAAGGGCATACGTTCCCTAATCAGTACCTAGCATTGAGTCTCACAAAGGGTCTAAGTAACTCGGCAGGGGTCGGGCCCTCTGGAGCGCAGGGGAGGGGGCTCGCCTTTCTTTTCTCTCTGTCCCTTGTAATTATGTCAATTTGCTAGCCAAATTGTTTGCTTGAGTGGACAGTGGGGGCTTGCCCCCCTTCCCGCCTCCCCCCCACCCCCGGCCCCATTCATGTGCTAATGTGGGAAGGAGCATGGCCTCCTGACTTCGGGAGGTGGCCATGGCCTCTCGAGGAGCAGCACGCGGTGCCCGCACCCAGCCCTGTGTCCCCAGGCTGCTGCCACCCCACACCCCGGCCACAGAGCTCAGCGAGCTCTTCTGACCTGTGCGTGCTGGTGGGCTTGAGGACACAGTGCTGCTCCTTCTTGAGCTTCCAGCCCCACTGCAGGGCTGCCCAGCTTCCACCATGCCAAGAGATTCACCCTTCTGGCTCTGGAGAGGGAACAAAACCACAAGGCCATTAAGAAGAGGTGGTGAACGATGAGGAAGAGAGGTGGCACCACCACCTGTGGTCAGGGAGAGATGCTGCCTGCATGGGGAACCTTGTGAGCAGGCGATGGACCTGGGCACACACCCTGCGCTGCCTGCTGGCAGTGCCAGGCATCCTGAGCCTATGGGGACATGGAGGAACAGGTGGCAATGATAGGAACGCATGCTGCAGGAGGAAGGGATAGGCAGTAAGCTGGAGAGATGCTGCTGTGACCACCACACACAGGACTCTCCATCGCCTCCCTGCCACCCAAGGCCAGCTGTCCCCACCCTGCTTGGGCCAGCAGGGAGCAAAGTGCAGGTGTCACAGCGTGCCCCCTCTGCATGCCCCTGGGTGCCTTCACGTGCAGCCTGGATGTCTAGCGGGCTCTCCTCCTTTTGTCACCTCCCCTCACCTGCACCGCATCCCCCCCCTCACCCATCGCAGGGCCAGGAGCTGTGCCAAGCCACGCTCCTGTGACACACCTCCCCACCCACCCACCTCCCGGCATTTGCATATATTCTGCCCGCAAATCCTTGTCAAGGGGAGCCTCTTTATTGCCTGTATAGATCACAGGGTGTTAGTTAAGGGGCTTCTTTGTATTGCCTCAGACAGCTGGGGTCATCAAAAGTCCTGCGGTGGGAAGGAGAGACAGGAGGAGGGGGGAAGCCCTGACAATACGGACTGAAGGATTAAAGGAGCATATAAAGTTCCTATTGAGTGAGACAAGAGGCTGTTCACTCCCAAGATTGACAGCAACCAGGAGGCGATTCCCAACACAATGTCCAATTAATTCTCTACCCTCTTCGCTGCCGTCTCCTCCCTCCCTCCTCTCCTGGGCTTGTGCATGAGCAGGGAAGGGCTGAAGCTAAGATCCTCAAGAAGGTAATTAATTATTCCTGACTAAGAGGAGCTTGCTGGGGCGTGAGCCTGTCCCTAGGCTCGCTGGGCGCTCTGTCCCCCTCCCATGGGCTCCCATCAGCTCAGGCCACTTCAGGGAGTTTTCCTTTCTGTCGCAGGCAAAGCTGTCTGAGGGTCTGTTTTCATGGCAGGCTCTGCAAAATAATTGTGGTTAGTGCTGAGCCCAACAGAGGTAGATTTGGGGTAAACCCAGGCTTAGTTCTGGGCTGGCAGTTCTTGCAGCAGGGCAAGGCAGCAAGGGAGCAGGGCAGGATGCATGGGCAAGATGCTCAGGCATGCAGAGCAGTTAGGGAGAGGCAGAGCACTGTGTGATTGTATTTTGAATTTTAAAATTCTGCATTTTCAATCAAAGATTGCAAATTCACAGAATCACAGAATTCCATGGTTTTGACCAAAGTGCTTTTGTATTCATAATCCCCAGCCAAAAGCATCGCCTTGGTGCTGTCCCTCTCCACACCAGCCAGGCTCCTGCCTGGGGTTTGAGGGCACCAGCACGGCAGTGACTTGATGCAGTGAGCATTGAGAAGAGGAGCAGTGGGGGCACGGCTGAGCACAGGCTGCATTGTCTCTGGGGTGCTTGCAGGAGGTATCTGTGAGCGTACTCCTTCCTCTCCTGCTCACAGCATCTCTGTGATTTACCCTCACGTACAGGAGAGCAGAATCTGGGCCACCACGTGAAATTCCAGCAAATCACTGAATATGAGTTGTTTGATTTGTCTGGTCTATTTTATTTTTTTTTCCCTTGAAAATACGTCAGCCTGGAGGGTGGGAACAACCAGGAAGGCACCTTTCTCCTAGCTGGCCACCTTCTTTTGTTACTGTGCGTCACCGAGCTGCCCGGGCACATCCTTCCACACCGACAAGCGTCTCCAGCACAGCTAGACTGGGATGAATGCAACCAGGAGGACCCGGTTCTCACCGCCGGGGACACTTTGGCCATCACCTCTGTTCCCAGAGGACCGGAGCTGCCCACCCCACGCACCCAGCACACAGGAGATGCCCCGGGGCTGCCCGTGGCTCCGCGCCTCTGCCCGCTCCCTCCCACCGCACACGCTCCCAGTGAAGTTGTTTGAAAGTCTTCCGGCAGTTTTAGCGGGCAGGAATAACAGATTAGCCATGATCTGATCAGCCCAGTATCTAAGCTGTATTCTCCCCGCTGACAAGTATTTGAAAGAGGGGAGGGGCCACTTTCAGCCCAACGATGAATCTTTCACCGACAAGAAAAGGCCCTTTTTTCTCCCTCGAGCCGCAGGCTGCTCCATGCCCTGTTGCTAAGCGAGACCCAGGGCTGCCGCTTGCACGCTTGCACAGAGCCCTCGGGTTAGCGGGATCAGGAGATTCACACCAGACATCTTGTTTTGGGGGGGAGCTCTCTTCTCACCCGCCGTTGACTGGCAGATAACAGCTCGCTGGCGGGACCTGGGGATGCCCCCGCTGCACGGCTGGTCCCAGGGCAAGGGGCGATGCAGGAGCCTCTGCGGGGCGGGTTGGGGTGTCAGGGTTGGGGACTCAGCCCTAAATGTCTGGGGTTTGCTGCCACACATGTAGGTGTCCCCAGCCTGGCTGCACACACACCTCACAGCCCCCATATCCCGGTGGGTCAGGGCACATAGTGACCTTGGAGATGTGGCCTTGGGGGATGCTCCACTGGTGGCCAAGCAAGAGCCCAGCTTGGCTTCATGCATTGGTGCCTCTGGGTACGGCTTGAGAAGGAGACACAAGGCAGAGGAGCAGGAGGGTCATCTCCAGCCTTGGGCCAGTTTTTTGATCCCTGCAGCCTCATACTGCTCCAGATCACCCAGGCACACTCTCCCCCTGCCATCCCCAGACAGCCCTGCGAGAAAGGAGGGAAATCTCTAAAACAAAGGCCTCGCAGGCGATTTCTGGAGCTGCCAGCATGAGGTGCCCTCACCTAAGCCACGGTGCTCCCACCTCCCTCCCCTCCTGCGAGGCAGTGATGGAGGCAGGGCTGCCCGCTGCCAGGCTGGGGGCTGGCACCACCCCAGCGCTCTGCCTGCCCTGCTCCACGGTTGGGCTGCAGGGAGCAGGGGGCTCTCCGTCAGCTGAAGCAGATGCCAGAAGGGCTGTGAGAGTTATTGCTGCTTTGAGCAGCACCGAAAGGAAAGAAACCCCCAGCCTTCGGGTGGGAGAGACAAAAGGCCGGATCCGTGCCTGCCATACAGCCCCTTTCCGGAGCTCAAGCAGAACAAAGCAGCTGACAAAATGGCTTTCCTGGCATTCTGAGCTCTCCTCTGGCGTGGGATGATGCTCCGTGCCATGTCTCACTCACCATGCAGTCTGCATTCCCCTCGCCCAGTACTCACACTGGGGACATAAAGATGCGTGCCTGGCTGTCCCCAGCCCTCCTGTCCTGACAACAGTGACCAGGTATCTTAGACCACTGTGTGCTGCAAACGGCAGCAACCAGCACTCAACAAAGTGCTCCTGACTTCATTCCTTTTGCCTCGGTCATTCCTCCCAGCTTTGCCCCCAAGCCTTGTCTTTGCTGGGACCAGTGCTTGGAAGGGGCTCGGTGGTGAGAGCTGTGCATTTCTGCTGGCGCTCCTGAACCACCAAAAGCCATTTATTCTTCCACTCTGCACCAAAATGCCCCGAAGACCCTCAGCTGGGAAGGCTGCAGGGAGCCCGGCTGTCCTCCTGCCAGGCTGAACCCATGGGCAGCACAGGGGCTCATCCCCAGCACCGCATCTTCTGGAGGGAGGAAGGCAAATTTCCCTTCAAGAAATACTCACAGTAAAACCTGATCTGAGAATTCATGTCCCAATGCTGAAATAAACCATTGTGCGGCAAAGAATAGTACACAATGTAAGCACTCAGGAAAGAAGAAAATAATTTTATCCTGATTTCTAGTGTCTTCCTGACTTGTGAGCACCCTCCCGCACTCACACATGTCAGCAGAACAGGCACACAGCAGAGAGATATTTATACAAAAATCCTGCTGTCTCCACAGCTATCTATAGCGTTTCTATTTGTGCCCATGGCTCCATCCCATGGTTTGGTTCCCTTGGTGTAGCTCGAGCATCTGGAACGTCCCCATGCGAGGCACCCCACCCTCTGTCACCCAAAGGGACCGAGCTGAGGAGCCATCACGCCATAGTGGCAGCTTGGCAGGGCGGGAGGGCAGTGGGGGACAAACGATGGGGACCAGCAGGCACTGCCGCATCCTTTTTCGGGGTCACCCCACCACCTCCCAACAGACAAGGGCCCCCGCTCAGAAAGACGGCGAGGTGAATCAGTATGCAGAAGTGGTCTCCGCTCGCCAATAAATTAGCATAAACCACTCTAGGAGGTAAATAGACATACAAGGCGCCAGTGTGTGCAGCGTGGGCTGCGGCTTTGTCTCAGCCCCACTATTGTCACGGCCCCTGCTGCACGCTGACCGAGTGGGGCTGTGTGGTGGTTTCTTACACTTTTGACTGCTGGATAAAAAGGGGGAACATAAAGAGAGGGGAGAACTTTTTTTTTTTATTTTTTTTATAAGTCCAGACGAAGTTACAGACGTCTGTTAAACGTCAATTACAGCTGAATAAAGACGTCTGCTTAAGGCTTAGTTATGGCTCCTTTCAGCCACCGAGATTTTTCCAGGGCTGGCCCAGGATGCCTTCGGCAACCTAATTTGGAGATTGTAACTCTATAAACAGGCTCTGGCATTAATCAGGGCTGGTGGAAATGCAAATGATGGTGTGGAGGGGGCTCAGGGATGGGTTAGGGTCCTGTGCCTTGGAGCTTGGGCAGAGTAAAAAGAGGAAAGCAAGGGCAAGGGAGAAAGGGGCCAAGCAGAGAAGCAGGGACCCGTAAATAGTGACCTTGGGGGATTTGTCCCACTTTGCTGCTGGTGCTCGGGAAATCTGGTCCCACCAGGTCCTTCCGTAACCTCCCCATGCTCCCAGCTTCACCAACCTCGAGCCAACTGACCACGGGGCCTTTCCACACCAGTCTGCATAAGTGATTTCCCCAGCCAAAGCAAGGCCAAAACACCAGTAAACCGGGCATTGAATGCACCAAAATCCCAGAAGACCATTGGGTGCTTGGGAGAGCCCAGCCTGTATGAGAGAGGGCATCCCAGCACTGGGGGACTGCTGCTAAGAGGTGGTGGGAGGTCAACTCGCCGCTCCTCATCGCTCATTACATGATCTGTTGTATCATCTCCGTTTTGTCATGGGAAAGAGGCCTCCGAGCTCTAGCTGAGCAAGAAGTAAAGTTCCAAGTCACGTTGTCCATGCCACTGATGACCACAAAGACCAAAGCTCCCTTCCATGGGGATAAAGGTGCCCAGCCACCCAGGGACCTTCCTCCCTCTCAGTTACCTTCATGGGAAGAGGGTGAGGGCAGAGAGCTGATGCTGCCCTTGGCAATGTCATTGCCTTATGTCATTGCCACCCTGGGATCTCTGTTGAGAGAGAACAGCTTGAGAGTAGGACAGGGAGGGATTTTCTTGGTGAACGTTATAACAGAAATGCACATCCCAGGTCCTTCCCTCATGGTTGCTCAGGAGAGTCCATGCATTTCCCAAGCTGGCAGAGTGAAGCCAGGAATATTGCCCCTGGCTGACATTCACTCACCCATATATCCACCTCAACGGGCTGAAAACATCCCAGAAAGCATCTGAAGGATCCCCTCCAGCCCAGGCAGGATCTGCAGGAGGAATTTGGGCTGTGGGAGCTTCTTTTGGGTGTGGTTTCTCCACAGCTGAGCTGAGTTTTCTTGCTGAAGTCTCCTAAGAAACCCATGGTTTGTAGCAGGGAAGTGTGAATGAGAGAGGCAATTTGTCAGGGCTGTGGAGAAGCCCTTGCATGGGACCCATGTTCACGAGTGTCTTTTATAGGATTTTATTTTTTATGGCTGAGTGCTGTTTGGGGGAAGCCCAAAAGAAGGATGGCAAAGAGGTCACTAGGTGTCCATGTTGATGCTATCCTTCCCCGTTCACCTGGAAAAAAAAAACAAAAAACAAAAAAAACAGGTAGTATTGGGGAAAGCTCAGCATTCACAAGGAAAGACCAGACCTTGCAGTGAGGAAATAGCACTGAGCCCAGAGATCAGGACAACAGAAAAAGAAAGGTTGGACATAGGGAGATCAGAGGGTCAAAACTGAGGATGCAGTGTGGGGCGTAGAGCAAACCCCACAGACAGTGCCCAGGGCTCCCGAAACACAGGAGGACGGTGGACCAGCGACAGCTGGAAGATTTAATTGCTCCTCTCCGCAGACCTGCTTGGCTCCCTCCCTCTCAGATCTGCATTTCAATATGAGAGCAGCAGTAAGTGGGATGCCGCTGGAAGGGGTTAGAATGATTAATCATTTAAAAAGCAAGATCTTAATTACAGGGTGCAATTTTTGCTATTTAAGGAGTCCATTAGTTTCCAGAAAGAAAAAAAAAATAGAGAGATATTGCAGGTTATTCTCCTTTTGAAGCAAATTGGGGGGGAGGGCCGAGGGGGCCACAGCACCCGGGCTGGCACGGCTGGCCCTGCAGGGACGAGGGCTCCAGGGTGTGAGGATGGCAATGGGGAGGCGGTGGCATTTGTTTCTCCGTGGATATTTCTGAAGGGTGCCGGCTGCAAGCGTTCGCCCCACGTTGGCACGACGCACACCGGCTTTGCACAGCCCCGGCACGGCTCCTCCTCCCCGGGCGCAAAGGGGAGGATGTGGCCGCTGTCAGCCCGGCTGACCCCTTGGTCAAAATAGCTCCCGAAGGGCGCATCGGGGAGTAATTGCCGTGATAACAGCCCGTCCGCCGGGAGCTGGACTGAGACCTCTCGCCCGTGGATGGGAAGCTTGGGTTGACGCGGCCGAGCATCGCGCGCCCAGCGCCTGCATCACAGGGACGCAGGGAGCGAGGTCAGCCCCGCGCCGCAGCCGGCAGGGAGGTGACGGGGGTTAATCGCCCACCGCCTCCCCTCTGACCCCTCTGTGGGTTTTTCTCTTGTATGGTCATTTAGCCGTCCCCCGACACAAAAGGGAGCGATTAAACACAGCTCAGGCCCTTCATGCTTTAGTGGATTAATTTGCTGATCCCCCACGGATTAAAGGTCTCGACAGGATCAGCGGGAGCAGCGGTGCAGACCCCGGCGGGAGGAGGCCAGCAATAGTCCCAGGCAGGCCCTGGCCCCGAGCAGCCCCCGGGGATCTCACCCCCTTGTCGCGGTGTCACCGAGACGTGTCAGGGTTCAAGGCAGCGGAAGCTGCGCTCAATGCTGCCTTCCCCAAATCCTCCTGCTCGGGGGGCTTGGGGCACAGAGACGGTGTTTGGAAAAGCAGGGAGGAAACGGGGATGGAGAGTACCCAGGGTTATGGGGGCACAGCGTGGGCCGTGTGTCTCTGTTCCTGCTGCAAAACCAGAGCGGGGCTCGTCCCCGAAGCTCCAGCCAAGATGGCAGAGGGGTGACCGGCAGCAGCGGCCGTGGGGACAGGGGCTGAGGTTGGGGCACAGCGCCCGGTGGGGGCTGCGCTGCCCTCCCCAGGCCTGCGGGAAGCAGGGATTGCATCTGCCTTTAATTACTCCCTCTCTGCATATCAGATGCTCGTGCACCTTCTGCACATGAATGCTGATTAATTGCAGGGTTAGGCTCTGAGGCAGGCCGGACCACATTATTTCTGATGTTTGCTCTTTTCACGAGGAGAATAAATGCCATGAATCCACAGTAATCAGTGGCTTTTAGCTTGTCACTCTTATGACACTCTTTACTTAGACCAGGAAATGGCAAATGTGGTGGAAATAAGAACTTTATTATCTATTTTTTTGCTCCCAAAAGGGAGGTGTGCGCTGGGGAGGAGGGGTGGCAGAAGGAGGTGGTGGGGGCATTGCGCCGAGCGGCAGACGGAGACAGAGGCTCCATTTTCCCTGCACCCAAGGAGCTGCGCTCTGCCGCGTTCGGTGACGGAGAGAAGAAAAGCAGCAGCGGTGTCTTTGTGGCAGCTCCTCGGAAGGAGCCTGGCGGACAGGGAGGGCTGTGCCATGTCCACCTGCTGCCTTCCGCACCGCTGTGGTGGCAGTGAGCAGTGTCACAGCGGGTGCCAGCGTGCCATGTCGATGTGTGGGTGAAGAGAAGATTGGGGATGCCCTTGGGCTCTGCTGGGGCCTGCTCTGAGAGGGCGGGCGTTGAAGGCCGCAGGATCTCACCCTGCTGTGGCCTCCATCATGGCCTCATAGTGAAGGATGGCCCAAAACACGGTGTGTGGGGACACCCCTTGGCACTGAGTGACACCCCATGAGGAGAGGCACCACTAGGTCCCATGGCTCCGCACACACCACCACCGCCATCACCCAGCCCTCGCCACGGCCTTCCCTCGCCGGCAAAGCCTGCTGCCGCCTGGCCGGCCCCATCGGCTCAGGTGGGAAGGCCTTTCACCGCCTCCCTCAATGCCCTGCTACCGATCTCATTGCCGCCGCTTAGCTCAGTGCGAGGGCAGCCCTCCGCTTTTCAGCGCCGAACATCTGGCGTGCAGCGGGCGGGCGGCCGCCAGCCCCCTCCCCGCGCCCCCGCCGCGGCCGCCCGCAATTAGGCAGCCCCGAGCCCCGGCCCCGGCCCCGCTCAGGTGAGCGCCCGGCCGCGGAGGGGTAATTAAGGTTAATCAGAGGGCCGGGGGGTCAGGGCGATGGTGGGGAGACCCCACCAAGTCTAATGGCGGCCGTAATTAGGCAGCTGTTGAGAAGCGGTTAATGAAGACGGCGACCGTTAATAAAGCTCTTCCTGAGCAGCCTTCTGGCCCGGGTAATTGAGGGATTTGCAAGTGCCATCTCCCCCTTAACCCTGTAATGAGCAGACCTGCACGGCCCGCGTTAACCCTTCCGGGCACGGAGCTGGCGGCAGGGCCAGCGCACGCCCGTGGGGACGCAGCATCACCCGGGCTCCGGCCTCTCCCACGCCAGGCCCTCGCCACCGGGTCCCCGGGAGCCCTTTGAGCCCCGCTCAAAGCGGCTGCCAGGGACTTTGCTCGCAGATGCTTGGGTTTCCCACGCCTGCCTCGGCATTATGCAATCCCCCCCCGGCCCCACCACCCACCAGCGCCGGGATGTCATCATCAGCCTCGGCCCTGGGAACCCACATTGTTAGCTTAGTAAATAGAGAAATCCCCACTCAAGCATTGCAAATGAGGGCAGAGGGGGAGCCGGGGAACCGCTGCGGCCGCTGCGGCCGCGAGGTCTCTCCCCTCGCTCGCTCCCTTTGAGTTGTCAGATGAATTCAGTGCTTAACAAAGAGCGAGGAGGGAGCGGAGCTGCCGCTGCAGCTGGGCAGGGCAGGGGGATGCGGGATGGCGATGCTGCCGGCTCTGCAGCCCCACACTCCCTGTCCCATACCTGGCAGCGTGATGCCACGTGTGCTGTGACGGGGGACATTTCTGAGCACCAAGCTGGGGACATGTCCCATACCCGCTCAGCACTCCTGCTGCCACTTGTACCGCGTGGCTGTGGTGCCCGGGGGACACTCAGCACCCTGCTGGTGTATGGGACCCAAGGACCCAAATCCCAGCTCCTGGGGACTCTTGGGATCTTCAGGAAGATGCAGTGCTGTGGATGCCCTTCTCCAACCTTAGCCCTGAGCCTGGGGAGGTCACGGTGCTATCTGGGGAGCTTAGCCAGCTTCCTCCCCTCCTGCTCCCTGCCTGTGCTGCCCCAAAAGACCGTGTTCTGCCGTGATTGGGGTGTGCTGGCCCTGCCTCTGCTTCAGGACAGGGGATGGAGCATCCACACCGTGGGCATCCAGCTCTGGCACAGCCAAAATCTGCTCCCATGGCACGAGACCAAAGAGGAGGAGGTGTTGCACGTCCTGCCCCGTACCTCTGCACGCGTGGAAAGAAGGAGCTGGGAGCACCTGGGGTTGTCACTTCCAGCTATTTTAGGGGATCTTTTTCTTTTTTCCTGAGCAGATCAAATTCCCATTAAACTGTAGATAAATAGGAAGAGGCTCAGAGGTGACCAAGTGCAACCCGATAGCTCCCGGTGGCTGCTGGCTTAGGCTATTACCAGCACGCTGATAAATACATCCTTTCCCCAGTTATTTACCAGCAAACCTGCCTGGCAGATTCCTCATGGAACACAACATGTAGATTTTCATGAGAAGCTTTATTTATTTTTTATTTTTTGGCTCCATGCTCCATAAAACACATTTACCCGGTCACATGCAAAATACATTTATCCAGTTTCTTTAAAATAAACAAAATAACCTCTCCTCTCCATCTGGCCTCTTTCTCTGCTCCTTTCTAGCCTGGTCTGCTTCTCTACTCCTCGCAATATGGAACATGACAGGGTATTTTCAATGCTATTTTTGTCCGTTGTGTCATAGCTTATATTTAAAATAGCATTTAAATCTGCCAAGTAGTGCAGTGTTTTAAACTGCTGTCAGACTGAATTTCTCCTCCTACATACCGCATATTTCAGATGCGGCTTCAAGACAGCTGAGGGGAACTTTTGAGGAGGGGGGAGGTGGAGGTGGTTGGGGCCCCGATTGTCTGCAGGTGTGAGGACAGCCAGAGGGAATTCGCAGCAAATTGGGGTGCTGAGCTCGGGGGTGGAGGGAGGCACAAAGCCAGGGACGGGCGGATGCGCGAAGGAGGTGGCGATGTCACCGAGGGAAGGGCTGGGCCACCTCCTGCTCGGGGTGCCACCTGCACTGCCACCAGCGCTGCGATGCGGGGACTGTGGTGGCAGTGGGGGACCGCAGGGGTCTGTGCCCAAGGGCTGGGAGTGCCCCGGTCTGCAGGTAGAGTGAGGGACCCTGTGTGAGGTTTGCTCTGCGTTTGGGGTTCACTTCGGGAGTCCCCAAAAGTGGATCAGCAGAGCCTTTAGGGACAGCAGGAATAAGGGGAACGGGGGCTCATCCTGCACTGCTTGCACACGGCTCCATTTCCCCCTTCTCCCCTGTGGCTGTCCTGGGACATGGCCGGCACCTGGGCAGCCCTGGGGCAAAGCCACACAGTGATGGCCATGGTTAATGCCTGGGGAGGGCCCATTCCTCCTTCCCCCTCCGTACATTTGCTGAGAGGTCTGGAAATACAGTGTGGGGAAAGGGATGCATCTTGTGGGAGCCCCATGGACGGGCACCACTGCCAGCAGCCCCCCCCTGCTGATGTCCACCCCCTACCAAACGCTGCGGGTGCTGCCCACTGGGGGCTGAGCACCCTCCCAGCACACAGAAGCTGCAGCTCTGTGCCGTCTCCCACTGCAGGAGGCTCTGCGATGGCCGTGCAGGGTGTGCAGCAGCCCCAGCCCTCATGGGGCCCCTCCTAACCCAGGAGCTAAAACTTGGGTCCACTCCTCCCAAAACTTCTTCAGCACCCAGGATTTAAACCCTGCCCATCCCCGCAATCTGTGTAAGCCCAACCCTTGCTAGGAACACCTGCCCGGTGCCCTGGGCTGAACCTGAAGGTGCTCCAGAAACTGGTTTTCTTTCCTATATGGGCCCAGATTGCTTTTGCTTCCTGTGTACAACCTGCAGGCCTTCATTCTGGGGGCGGGGACAATCCTGCGTGGTGACACCTGGGGCAGCAGAGAGGGCCCGTGGAGGTGGGAACATCCCTACCCCCAGCAGAGGATCCCAGGGCCACTTCTTCCCCTGTCTTTGGGTGCACAGCTGCCAGCTGGAGTGGGGGGGGGTTTCCTCCAGCACCATTTTCCCTTGGAAGAGCTCCTTGTGGGGGTTCTTCCACCCCATCGTCTTCCCCAGCACTGGGTTCGGGCTCTTTGCTCCATGCAGTGCCCGTGGGTTCTCTCCTGGGACACGCGTGGCTGCTGCCGATAGCTCCTACCCATCCTCTTCTGTCAACACCGCCTGAGGAAGGGAAAGATTTAATTTTTAGCAGCAGGCCCCTGTGTCAATAACCCCCCCGGCCCCTGCTCGGTGCTGCAGCCGTCTCCTCACCCGTCTCCCCCCACCTCTCCCCCACAGCTCTCTCTGTGCAGGGACCTCTCTCTTGCCCTACAAGAGATGTGACCCTTCCCCAGGAGCCGACCCTTCCCCAAACTCCGGCTCCTCTTTGTCGCTGCGCTGATGGATCTCCCCCCGCGGGGGTGCTGGGGCCGGGGCAGCCCCCCCAGCTCCGCTCAGCCCCGCGTTCTCATTCCGCAGCGGCTCCTGCCCGCGGCCCCGCGCCCGTGCGGGGAGGGCCGGGAGCCGTGACGGGCG
>WBMW01003492.1:0-207440 GCA_013396635.1 Penelope pileata
ATTCTGTGATTCTGTGATATTTACCAGAAAAGTTTTGCAGGGTCTCTCCTGCCCTTTGCACTCCCACAGCCACTCTTTAAAGCTCTCAAGCCCGCTGACTGAGGTGACAAGAGAGCAGGAAGAGGCTGAGTCTGTCAATCAGGAGCTGAGTGCTCCAAAGAAACCACTCTCCCTGGTCCTGCACACGTGTGCACTTGCACATACAATTGCACGCATGCATGCAGACACACACACACGTTTCTTTCCACTTTCCCATCTTGGCTAGCCCTGTAGATGGGGCTCCTCTCAGCCACCTTTTGGTCCCTGGGATGCTGCAGTGGGGACTGAGCTCGTGCCTACCCTCCCTCTGAGAGTGAAGGCATCCAACCCACTTCAGTTTTCTGCCTTTTGGGAAAGCTGAGTTGGCCAAGCAAAACTTTAGGGATTCTGGGAGCCTCTTGGAGATGTCTGTGGCCACAGGGGCAGCCCTAGTGCAGAAGCGTATGGGGACAAGGGACAAAGTGCAGTCTATGTTACCCTTCTGCCTTCCTGAACCCCATTGCACAGAGCACCAACGCATCTCTGGCTCTCACCCATGTCCTCATTGTTTGGAAAGCCTTTGCTCCTGGCTGCTTTCCCTTTACCACTCATGTTATGAACTTAAAAATGATTTTTTTCCTTGTTCCTGGCCATGGAAGTGCTGTTGTTCCTGCTGCTGAAGCATCACTGTAATTGCATTGGGACTGCTCCTCAACATTCCCTTTGGCTCAGTGAGTCCTGCAGCCCATCCTTATTAAACACAACAAGATTTTTGGGCACCGTTTTCTTAAATGTTTGCAATTAAATCTAGTTCTAGGTGACTGGATGGGTTTGGGGATGCAGGGGCAGTGCCTCGTGGGTGCTGAGCACAGACACTGCAGGTGCAGAAGGACCCACAGAGGCCTCACAGCTCCCCTTTCCCCTGCAGCACCCACCACTTTGCTCCTTTTTAATTACATTTCTTATGTAATGAAGAGTCTTGTCCAGGTGCCCTCATGGTATTTGCCAGCACAGAGACACGAGTCTGGCACTTTCTGCACAAGGCCCTTGCCTGCCAAGCTCCCATTTCTCCTCTCCTTGGGGTTGGTGATGGGATGGATCCACCCATGCTCACCCTGCATCCAGGCGGCTGTTGGAGGATTCTGTTACTGTCGTGGTTTTAGGAGGGCGAGCTTTGCCCATCCATTGAACACCTCTGTACCAAGCCCCAGCTTTCCAGTTCCAGCTTCTTTGGGTGAGCTTCATCCAGGTCTATCTACTGGTGAAGAAGGTCGCTGAAGCTTTAGGCTTTTCATGCCAACAGCTGAATACAGCTGAGGTCTCCAGGAAAGGCTGGGCTGGGAGCTGGTCCAGCTTCCTGGCTGCAGCTCACCACATCTTTCAGCAAATCCTGGTGGAAGTCACCCTGGTTGGGCTGCTACTTTCTGTGTTGGGCTGGGTCTGTTGCTGCCTTCTGGTTCTGCACTTTGTGAATATGAATCTATTAAATGGGATTATCCCAGGGTGCACCAGGAGCATCTGTTCCTCTGTCAGTTCCAGGATCTCTGCTGAGCATGTCCCAGAATTTTGGGCAGCCCTGTAAGTAAAGATACGTCCTCTGGGGCCTCCTGAGAACCATAAGCTCTCGTAAATGAGGAAACTAGCCAAAATTTCAGGTCTTTTCATCTGGTAACAGCTCTCTTAAAAATGAGAGCCTTAAGCCACAGACTTTTATAGCAACATTGGCTTTAGCTGCACTGTGCTGTGCTCCCTGCAGGTGGGATGGGAGCTTCTGGGGGAAGCACAGCTTGTGTTTTCCTATACTGCTTTCTTTCCATTAAAGTTCCACATCGTTATTGCCATGCTAATGAAATCCACTTGATTCCTCCGAACTGTCCCCTTTTTATTTGATTAATCATTTGATAAAGGAGTAAAGGAAGCTGGCTGGTGATGAGCTGATAACAGCATCACACAGCTGATCAGAGACACTTCCATTCCCTGGGGCTATTGGTGGAGACAGAGCTGCCTCTGCTTCTGCTCTCTTCCAAAGCCCCCCAAAAAGCAAAGTGCAAGGGAACAATGAGGCTGAGCATCCCTGGGCAGGACGAGGGTCTCTGCTCAGTGTACAGGTGGCTGCAGACCCCTGTGTGCTTCCTCCCACATGGGAGAGCACTTCAGGAGCAAAACCTCTGGCTGGCAACGCGCAGTGGCTCTGAGAGGGTGAGGGAAGGCTGTGGGGTGCTCTGATGATGCTTTGTGCACAGCATCCTGTGGGGAAGAGTTGTTGCTGCCTCCCCAGAATAAGTCCAGTTGTTTTGCTCTCCTTTGTGGTAGAGAACTGAAAAATGCCTGAATCAAGCTTAAATGTTACAGCATGAACCAGAGGCAGCCCCCAGTAGCTCTGTTGGAGTGAGCATGCATTAGGTGACTTCTGCCTGTTTTGTTTTGAAAGACTTTGCCTTCTCCTGTGTGCTGGCTTCCTGGGGATGGAGATTGGCAGAAAGGTCGACACTTCAGAAAAAACTGCAAATAGCTCAAAATAAGGCAGAATGGTTTGTACCCTTCCTGCGTCAGTGTGGCTCACTGCACCATGCTCCCTTCTGCATCCTGTGCTGCTGCAGCCATGGGACACCCAACAATGCCAGACCCTGTGCAGGGAGCTGGGTCCCCAAGGACTTTAAGCATGAGTAAAACACTGCTTAGTAAAAGGAAAACTGCAACAGACCCAATTGATGCCTTATTCTCAAGATTGCTTTAATAAGTGATGAAGTAGCTACATCTCTCCTCCAGTTCCTGGGGACAGGCAGCAATGTCTGCATTCCCCCATGGACTGTCCTCAGCAGCAGTGAGATTATTCTGAGGACTATTTTCTTCCTACAGCTGCTCTCCTTCTGCTCATCTCTCTGGGCTCTCAGGTACCTTGAAAGGTATCTCAGGCTCTGTTCACCTGTTTTTTTCCCATTTATGCCCTGAAATACATGCATCCCAACCCTTGGCAGAGCTGCTCTGTGTTAGTGAAACCTCTTTAACTTTCTGGTCCTTGATGGAAATAGCTTTTCTCCTTTTCTGGGCTCCTCAGTGGGCAGTGTCAGGTCTCCCCAGCAGACGCCCACCTCTCCTGTGAAGTCAGAGAGCCTCTGAGCTCCTCCAGGCACCGGGTCACGCAGCTCCAGCCATGATGTGGTTGATGCTGTTGGCTGTCTCCAAGAGGAAACCCACCTTGAGTGTCGGACTAACACTGATTTTTACTTCTTTGTGTGGCCACAAACTCTTGTGCTCCCACTCCTTTTGCTCCTTGGTGTCCGTGCCCATTCTCCCACCACTTTTTCTCCATCCCCACAGCTTGTGTCCCTGCAGCTGCTTGAGGCTCAATGACACACACCATATCTGAGCCTTCAGTCTCTCAATCCCTGCTGTTTCCCCAGAGCCATTTCTGAATTGAGAAGCAGCTCTTCCACGCCACTCAACAGAACCTTTCCTGCTCTTCATACAAGCACTGCCACTGCTCCCTGCAATGCCTGGCATCATGAGAGCTGCTGAGCATCCTCTGACTGCTGGGCACCCGCTGACATCGTCCTGCAGCACTTTTATTTCTGCCCCCTCTGCACCTTCAGCTCTGCAGTTCCCCCTTGCTGGCCCAGCGGGGCTGGAATCCATAAAGAAGCACATTGTTCTGCAAGAATAATGGTTATTCTGGCTGAAATATCTGGGGAAAACAAACAAACAAACAAACCCTGGTTGAATCTCAATGAGAATGCATTTGTTCATTTTTCCCTTGCTGAAAGGAATTAATTATTTGGGCCAGAAGTTTTAATTTCCATCTGGAAGTCGGGAGGTGCAAGCTCTTTGCAGGAGGTCTGGGTTCATGGTCAAGCTGCAGGAGTTGCATGGAACTTCCCCACCACCTCAGGGCTCCGTGGCCTCGAGCTGAGATGCTCTCAGGCTGCGTAAGGACCAGCACTGATTGATCCCATGTTTCCAACTAGCCCACTTCCTGCCCAGGCCCTTTTGGTCACTCCCCAAAGAATATTCAAGCTTTGGACTGGCTGCTTTTGTGCTGATTTGGGGGAGTTTTGCTGAGTGGAGTTTTATTTCAGGTGGATGGGTTTGTGCTCAGCCGCATCCCAGGGGAGGAAGCTGCCCAGTGCTGATGCTGGAGGGGGCACCTGGGTGCTGGAGGTGGGAGCAGTGTGGGCACATCCCACCCTCTGCCCTGGGTTTCCTCCTCTGACTGCCCACTGTCTGGACCCTACGATTCTATGGCATTCCATGACTCACCGCTGAGCATGGCTAAGCCAAAACTCTGCTCCTCTTCAGTTCATAAACTATCCCTGGGTCGTTCTTGGAGGCTTTTATTTGTCTTTCTGGGATTTCTAGCCCTTGGCATACACACATTACTTTTCCTGGCACTGTAATCATCTCCCCCAGAAGCTATTTGTAGGTTATGTGGTCTTTTTTTATTGCTACATCTCAAGGCATTCTGGTTTTTATTAAAGAGCCTTGTAAAACCTGTATTCACAGGACTGGCTTACTTTTAAATCTCTTACAAACTCCCTTTCTGCTTCTCCCTCCATCTGTTCTCCTTTGCAAGCAAAACCTTTTTAGGGAACCAGCTCTCCTCAAACCTTCCATTATTTCTCCAAACTTCTCTCCCTCACCAGCAGCTCTGTCCATGCCTGTTGTCATGGGGCTCAGCTTGGCAAGGAGCTGTGCAACCTCTGCACCATCCCCTGGATCCTGTGCCCCTGGGACTCACTCACTGGGGTCTGAGCAAACACTCTCTGGGGCTGGCTTGGGGCTCCTCTGCAGCTGCACCGAGCTGTGACAGCTCTCTCAGCTCTCCAGTGCTCTCTGAACCTCTGTTAGATGAAATGGATTGCACAAGAAATCTGTTACTAGGAGCTGAAGCAGTGGGAGGAAACAAAGCAAAACCTTTTCCAGGGTTTGATTGCATCCCATAAGTGCAGGGCTCATTGCTCCTTCCTTGTGTTCCTCCTCACCAAAGCCATGCAGCAGCACCAAACCATGCCTGCACCGAGGGTGTGCAGGGGACCGATGGGTCTCCTGGAGGAGTTTGCTTTGTCTTGGAGGCATCCCTTTGGGTCTTGTAGCGTTTTCATAATCTGTGCATGGCACTGGTAGGGAAAGGAGCTGTGATGCAGACGTTGCTTGCCCTGTGTTGGGGCAATCCCGTGTTGCAGGATCTCTGCATGAAACAACCCCTTTCCTCTTCCTTCCTGTCCATACAGACCAGGGCAGCTCATTAAAAGCAGCCCTGTTCTGCCTGAGCTTCTGTCTGGGGACTCTGCCTTGCTCCACGTCTCCGCTGCTCCTGCTCAACTTGTGGTTTCCAAAAACGACACGAGCCTTCCTCCTGTTCACCTCTCTTTAGCCTTGGACTAATTCACGCCGACCAAGGCAGGCTGCTGGCGGGTTCCTGGCTCTTGGGGTTAGCATGATTAAAAAAAGGAGTCAGACAGATGCGTAGACTGCATGTCTTGCTTGGTAATAGAAGAAATAACACTGTGTGGTTTTGTTTTCATCCCAAACATGTAAAATGAAGGAAAATAAAGGCGTAGAAATGGTGAAAGAGCATTGTCTGTGCTCTTGGAGGTCTGTAAAAATTCATCAGGTGTGCGGTGCTTTCACCTCATGGTTGGAACAACCTTAGTGGAGGAGGCAGCAATGAGATGTGTGGGGTTGTTATGGCATTACAGGTATGAGTCTCAGAGTGGATCCCTTTCAAAAGGAAGAGTTTGCCTGGGTCTGAGCTTTCAGTTTAGCTCTGCTGACAGATTGTTGCTAAGGCAGGCAGAAATTTCACCAAAAGTTTCATAATGAAAAGCCTCAATTTCCCCTTCATTTTTTTTTCTCCTGAAAATATCATCGATATTTTGCAGGAAAATTGAAAAGTCCCAGCCTCCTAAAAACTCGTTCTTCAGACGACTCATCGTAACCAGAGGAATAAATCCAGGTGCTCCTCTTTATATGACAGGGATTGATGGGCAATAAATTTGCCCTATAATATGGATTTGGCTGTAGCATCTCAGAAATTTTTTCTGAGGTTTTCTGAGCAGTGCAGATATCTGCAGCAAGGGCACCTCACTGGGGCATTTTGTTTCCAGGCCTCTGGGGACAAACGTTGGAGTTTGGGACATTCATTTGTTGCAAGATGCTGACTTTATGAAAATCCAATATTTGCTCTTTGCATGGTAGAGGATGAAAAATGGCCCAGAAATTCAAGTTTCTAGCAGCAGGGGATGGAAAGCCCTTTCTGAAAAGAGCCAACATTATGTGCAGCATTGATTATTGGTCACAGCAATAAAACGTGAGGGGAGATGATCCCGGGCTCATCGTCTGGCTCAGCAGGATGAGGGGTACTGAGCACTCCTTGCAGAGAAACAAACAGGATCTTCGGACCAGGGCTGTGGGGAGCTCCTCAAGAACTGTTTGCTCAAAACCTGCTGCTTTCTGCAGAAAAGATCTTGACATTTAGAGTGGAAAAAGAGCCAGAAGAAAACCAATCTGAACTTTACCGATTCTCTTAGGATAATAAAAAAGTGCAAAACCACGACAGGAGCAAAACCATCCCAGGAGCAGCCGTTACCTCGAGGTCATTGGTGTCCACGGGGAGAAACATCACCCTTGGGTGCAACTCCAACCCATGACACAGCCCCAGGGAAATGCTGAATTTGCAGCTTGGGCACGGCACCCTGCATGGACAAGGGACAGCAGCTGTGGGGCTCTGCAGAACGATTCCTGGAGGGATGGAGGAGGGTTTGGGCACTGCTGTGAAGGGCACGGACCCAGGTGTGCTGCAGCACCCAGCTGCTGCACTGAGGTGCGTCTGTCAGCTCTGGAAATGCACCTTACCCACGGGTTCCATCAGACAACAGATGGGAGAGCGATACAGAAGATGAGAAATATACGTATTTGTCAATAAGCAGATGAAGATTAATCCAGTGTGTGTGTGCTGCAGGCAGTGCTGGCTCTGCATTGGGGTGCCAGCAGACGAGCAAAGAGGCTTTATGGTGCCGTGATACAAAGAAACGTTGCTGATAACACTGCGTGCTGAGGGTGGGCTGAAAGCTGAAATTTGCAAGGAGGAAGTGAAAAACGCAACTAATTCACGGAGATATGGTGGGGAAAGGGTAGGACTTGGGGTGGGGGAAGGATTTTGGTAGTGGGAGCACAGCAGGAGTACATGGACAGAGGGAAGCAGAACCAGACCTGAGCCTCCAAACCCTTCCTCTGCAGCAGTGCAGGGCTTCGAAACCTTCTGCCCTGCAGAGCAGCCAAGCCCATGGCTCTGTCACAGCAGTGTCTGTGCGGAGATGTCCCCCAGGGCTGGGCTCCCCCCAGACGTCCCATCCTTCCTGGGTGATCCAGGCTTGGCCAAGGGCACCCAGTGAGCATCCCCATGGCAAGACCTCGTGGGATCCTGCAGAAAACAGAGCATCTGGGTACCACATTTGCTTTGTGAACAGGAAAATCTGCCTTGAACTGAAGCGTGCCCACTGAGAGACCAGTTTGTGGAACCTGGCTGTTGCTCTGGGTTTTCTCCTTTCCCCTTGCCATAGAAAAAAAGAAGCAGTTTTCCCACTGCTGCGTGTTGCTGGCCCAATTCTGGGGACTAAATACTATCCTGGAGCATCCCACTCCGCAGCTTGGTGAGCCTTGCACACCTTGGCTCTGGTCTCTGTGTTTTTGTCACCAGACCCAGGTGGCATGTGGCAACTGTGCAGTAATTCGGGCTGCTTGCTAAGGGCTCTCTGCAGCTAGCCATGCACCTGTAAGATCATCAGCAGAGATGTGAGTGACGGTCCCACCAGAAGGACAGAGCCAATGTGGAGAGAATGAACATGGTCATAGGGGAAGAGAGGGGGACCCCAAATGAAGGGTTTGGGGCTGTGATGGCTGTGCAGTGGATATTGCAATTGGGAGCCCGTGGGGAGCACATCCCAACCTCACCTGGATGCTCCCAGCAGGTGAGCTCCTGCAGAAATGCCTGTAGCTTCTGCCTGATTCACATCCCAATCTTTTAGTGGAGAAAGTTTTCCCCAAAGGTGCTTCCCCAGCATTTCTACTGGCAGCCAATAAGCAAAGGTGAGAGAAGTGTACAGGGCAGTAAAAAATAAGTGGAAAAAGGGTTGTTAGGCAGATTGAAGCTGGAGATGAGGCTGCATTTAAGCAAGAAAACAGGTGAAGTGAAATTTAAGCTGTGTTTTATGGCAAAAGCTGTAGCAAATAAACTCTGCACAACATCTTATTTTGTTTACTGCTTCCCCTGTAAAGCGTGCTGACTGCCAGAGGAGCTGCCAGAGGTGAGGACGCTCCAGGGCTTTAAAACTTCAGGAGAAGCTGCGGGGTTTGGTGGGATTTTAGTGGGAAGAGCAGCCCCTCTGCCTCTGGGACCCAGGGAAACCTCTGCAGCATCGCCCTTCTGCCCGGCAGTCAGAAGCAAGGGCTTTAAGTCAGCAGAGGATGTCATTAACATGCTCAGCTAATTGCCTGCTCAAACAAGAGCCATCGATTTCTGTCCCTATCGGCTTTTGGAGTCAGTGCAGCGCATGGCATTGGTGTGACAAAGGGACAGAGCAGAGGGAGGTGATGGGGACAGGGAGGAAACTGTGTGCTTCAGTGTAATGGAGGCAGATGGCATTTCAGTGTGATATGTGGGTTATTTGCTGCCACTGATGCTCCTGCGCTGCTTTGGGTGGCACAGCAGCTCCATCACTGAGGGTGCTGGCAGCTCGTGGTGGTGGGCTATGTGGGGCAGGGGGTCGGTGGCTGTTTGTGTAGGAAATGAAGCGTTCTGTCCTCGATCAGATTCGAACAGAAGGAGCAGGTTAGGAAGCGTGTGTATGGCTTTTCCCTGCTTATTTGTTTCATGGCTGATTCAGTGCTGGGCAGAAGGGTGGCACATGGGATGGACCATGGGTCTGCAAAGTGCTGCTGGGCCCACGTGGCTGACATGGCACATAAATGTGAGAGCACGGCGAGAAGTGATTGCTTGGATGTAGAGGGGAAATTTCTCAAAGAGAAATGAGTTCACTAAAAATCCCGAGCAGTAAGCTATGCTAAGCAAAGGGGGAAATAATCCAAACCTGTACAATGAGCATCATATTCCTGTCTCATGGAGAGAAGTGATGGCTCTGTTTGTTTTTCCCCCCCATTCAGTCATCAGTTTTTGGGGAGGAAGAGCTCTGCAGCTTTGCTGTAGCAGCAGGAGAAGCCAGTGCGTGGCTTTGGTTTTCCTCTGCCTTTAATCCCTCTCCCTCCCCAGACCTGACTGCTCCCTCCTTGGGAACACAGCTGCTATGAAGATGCCCTTTCACAGAGCAGCCTCCTCCAAGCTGCTCATCCTGAGAGCCCCAGTCCCCTCTGCCAGACCTTCTGTTCAAGCAGCACTCCCAAATGCAGCTATTCTTTTACTTTCAGCAAATTACCATGAAGCCACTAATATGAAATGAAGAAATGTAAACACTTTTTACAGCCAGCAATAGTCATGGATAACTTCTTGGTATTTAAACTTCCCAGCCCATTAGACCTTCTTAAATAATTCATGTTAAGTCCACATCTGAGTCTGTGTGGTGTTGCTCTGAGCTGATTATGGTCTGTAATAAAAAGTTCCCTGGGAGTGGTACTGTTAACACAAATTACTGCTTTAATACGAGTGACCGCAGATGCGATGCTGCCTTGGGGCTGTAGGGTGAGGCTCATCATCCATCATTGGGTTGGGTCTGACCAAGCCATGAGGATCCAAAATGGGCACAGAGGACATCTGTGGGGTACCCAACTGCGCATCCTCTATGGAGCTCAGGAGGGTTTCATGGTCCCAGCCCAGTTGCAGTGATGGAGGCTGACTGCCCACGTGCTCTGGTGGTTGGCATCCGTGGTCATTTTCCTGCTCAGTCCTCTCCTGATCTGCCTTCATGTTCAATGGATGGAAGACTTTCCCTCCTCCCCTGCCACAGATGGCAAACGGAGAGCTCTACTCTGGCAGCGAATCCTTCCCAAGGCAGATGGAAATCTTGTCAGAGCCATAAAGTTGTCTTGATGGTGTCAAGTTGGCCATAGAAAAGTAAAATATTGACCTGCTCCTTCCCACAAAGCGTAACTGATGAGCTGCAACAAGTGGCTGGTGTTTCTGTGAGGTCTGATCTAAGTGCTGGAAGGGTGTTTGCTTCCCTGGTGAGAACATTTTTGCATTATCCGGGTGGGGAGTGGATATGGGAGATGGGAGCCAGTGAAGCTGCTGGAGATTGGGTGTCCCTGTGCTGGTCCTGAGCTCACTTTGTGAATTCTTCTCGGAACTGAGCCCTTGGAAACGTGATTCTTGTCCTCTTTGGGAACCTGGTACTCAAAGTTCCCTGTTGTATTGTTTTTTCCCAAATTTTTGAAGTCACTTGTCTCTGAGTTGAGAGCTCCAGGACAGCTTTGATCGTGGTAAACAGACAAAGCTGGGACTCTAGCCAGGTAGAAATCTGCTTAATCCTTCCTAATGTGAGCCATAACAAAACAAATGCCTCGCACTCAAGTGGGACCTTGGCTCTGGCTCTGTGATGCTCACCCATGAAAAGAGCCCCCAGCTGCTCCCATCTCTGAAGGGGTTTGGCATGGCAGCACTCAACGCCCCGTTCTGAGCCAAACTCTGGTCCAGCAGCTGCAGCACCTCGGGCAAGAAGCCAAGGAAGGCCCCTGAGCCTGCGTACACTTGGGGAGCTCTGCCTGGAGCTGGGGAGGAGGTTCAGCTGCTGCTGCGGAGCCATTCCTGTGACCATGCCACACTCCCTTGGTTGTGTTGGCATCCATCACCCTGTGTCTGCTGCAGCCTCATTTGACCCAAAAAAGGACCTCGGCTTCCCCAGGAGCTGCCATCCGTGCTTCCTGCGTGAAGTTTTTCTTGGAGGGCCTCGTGGCTGTATCTCTTACAACAGAAATCAATGCCTCCCATGGGGAGCAGAAGCCTCTTTGTGAAACACGTCTGAACAAAATGAGTTCTTTTTTTTTTGCCAGGGAAAGTTTTCACCCTGTGGCTTGGGCTCAACGGTGCTGCAGGATTCTGACTGTGCTGTTTCACCAGGATTTCCCAAAGGGATCTGAACAGATGCCAGTGAGCAGCTTCCACCCCAGCTGAGCGAGCCCTTGGATGCCTTAACCCTGGCCAACATCTCCACAGACCCCAGGCACATCACGGCTGATGAAAACCCTCCCCCAAATCCTGGGGGGTTGGGAATATGGTTCCCAGTCCCCCAGCCCTCAGAGCAGTGTGTGAGCAGCAGTATTCATCCAGGGGATGAAAGGAGCAAAGTTTTGGGGCAGCAGCCTCTGCCCAGCAGCTTGCATCTCAGCCTTACATTGCCCCTTACCCATGAGGGATGCGAAGAGCTGTGCTGATCGAAAGATGTAACAAGATGTGTTTTCCCAGTGCTGCCTCCAAGACCAAACCTCTGCTACAGCAAGTGATGAGGATGTGCACTCTGCCCTGCCTCTTCCCACACTGCCGTGTTCTCCCCTCCCTGGCTCAGCAGTGGCTGTTGGTTTGGGGACTGTCAGTTCAGGGGTCAAGGCAAGAAATGGGATGTACTTCCAGAGATTCCCTTCTGCCCCATGCATAACCCCTCTATGCAGAGCTGATTTAATTTGTGCCATCCCCAGTGTATTCCTGAGCTCAGATAAGGGGCTGCATGGGTTTTGGGGTGAGGGAGGCTCCATGTGCTATTTTGCACCCTTCTCCCAAACCCTTATTATGAAGCAAGCCCTGCACTCAGCCCCATGGCAGCACTTGAGCAGCTCCATGCCGTGGTGGAGATCTGTGAGGTGGGTGACTGCTGGGATGAGAGCATGATGTTAAAGTTATTTTTTCCCTTATTGCACAGCACTGCTGTCAGAGGAAGCCCTGCCCTGCAGCTGGATGCGTCTGATGAACAGAAGCAGAGATTGGTGGGGCTGGCAGCCCCCAGAGCTCAGCGTATGGTGGCACCTTCCTCCCCAGTCCCTCCCTCTGAGGGCTCAGACGCTGCTTTGCTGTGGATGCATGGGGCTGTTTGCAGTGGGGAGCCCCAGGATTTAGTTCCCCACTGAATCTCCAGCCCTGCTTGGGCTCCTGGAGGGTAGCAGATTCTTGGCCTGAGCATCTCTGTTGTAGGACTGAAGCTGTTCAAGTGCAGGATCTATGGTTAAAGCATTTATTTTGTGTTCCAGGTGGTGATGGGGGCAGCACCCCATGTTCCAGGCCTGAGACCAGGAACCCAAAGCCCCATGGAGGAGGAAACATCCACTGTGTCCCTTCACAGAATCACAGAATCACAGAATTGCAGGGGTTGGAAGGGACCTCGAGAGATCATCGAGTCCAACCCCCCTNCCTGTCTTTCTTATACAGGAGCCCAGAACTGGACACAGGGCTCCAGCTGAGGCCTGACCAGGGCAGAGCAGAGGGGGCTGCTGGGTACCAGCAGCCAGCTCGTGCTCCTGTCCCATCTCAGCCCTGGCTGACCACAGTTTGAAAAATAACAACAATCTGGGGATGAAAGAAGGGTGGTACACAAACAGCACTGCCTGGGGCACCTCGGAGCGGTGGGGATGCCCCCTGCTCGGCTCCGGCCTGAGGAGGTCCTTGACGCTCCGCTGCAGGAGCGGGGTTTGGGCACTAGAGGGAAGGATGCTCGCACCGGTGGATTTCCAGGCAGAGCCGGCAGCGTTCGAGCGTGCATCTTTGACACGCCAACAACATGCTTCACACGCTTTGGTAGCAAAACTTATAACCTTTTTTTTTCTGATTTTCTTCTCCTTTTTTTTTTTTTTTTCCCTCCCCAGACGCTGGTGGTTTGTACACGTGGCTGTTGGTCTCTGGGAGGAAAACAGTAAAGCTGTAAACACACCAACAATGCCGGATGGGGGCTGAGGAAGGTGTTGCAGGGGGACAGAGCAGAGCTTTTCTCACCTCACTGAGAAACAAAGGGCACTCCCAGGAAAACTTCCCCATCCCCAAACCAGGCACAAATTCAAGCTCACGAGGAGCAGACCCTGGTAATGTTTGGGGGTGAAACATTTTAGTCTGTTGAGCTGGGTACCTAAATAGAGTGTCAGCAGCTCAGGTCTCCTCAGGGTGTTGGTCCTGACCAACCAGAGGCTTCTACTCAATCTCTTAAGCGGTGAGAAGAGCAGAAAGGGGTTCTTGGTGCCCTGTGAAGTACCACTGACCTGCAAGAAGATTGCACAGAAATAGCCAATTTTGTACAATTTCTGGAAAAATCGAAAAATTTTGCAGTGTTCTTCATCCTCCTTTGCTGCTGTTTTGCATCAACCAATGAATGTTGGTGTCTACAATCACAGATGTGGTCCAGCAATGAAAAGAAAGGACCAAAAGCTCAAGGTATAAAGAAACCAGAGGCTCCCAGGCACCAGGAAGCTCTGAGAATCACAAAATCCTGTGATCTTGCAGCTTTAACGAAGCACATGACTTCCTCCCAGGTGGTTCTGCTTTCATTCCCGTGCACTTGGGATGCAGTGAGATGAAGGGGAGGTGGCCCACAGCTTTGCTGCTCAGAGGACTTTGCTGGGCTGTATCAGCAGGGAAAGGTGTGGAGCTGAGGCAGCTCAGGAAGAGAGGGGGAGCATGAGAAGGAAAACCCCACAAGATTCCTCCGAGGTGACTCCCAGGCCCTGCTTGGGAGCTGCAAAATAGCAGATAATGTGCAATCCTTATACAGACAAATGGGGAGAATTTTCTCAGCATTTTCCCCTAGAAATGGAGCACAATTTCAGCAATTTGGCCAACTCACCCAATTTTCCATTGACCCCAGATACCCTGTGATACTCCATCAGCCTGATGGCACTGTGTACACCTGATCCCAAATTGCAGGGAGCCACACAGTCCCTGGCTGAGAATGCCCTCAGCAGTCAAACAGCCCCTCTTGCCCCAGGGTGCTGAGCTCAGGCACATCCCAACAGAGCCCTGTTTTGAACAGTGCAGTTCTTGGCAGGTAGATTGCTCAGGATTATTCCAAATGTCATCGCTAACTGCTGCTGGGCCCAGGGGTGTTTATTTACTAATCAATGTAAGAGGAGAAGAAAAGGCACTCTGGCTGATTTTAAAAGCAAGCCAAGCTTCACATCAAGCTGTAATGGTGTAATTGCTGATTGGGTGCAGTGATGAACATGGAGGGGTAGAAAAGCCAAATTCTGACCACTCATAAAATGTTCCACTTACGAAAAAAATGTGGATATAATTTTTTTTTTCAATGTTTTATTTATACTGGGCTTTTCCCATAAAGGAGAGACACAGTGTGGGGATGTTGGCATCTTTGGGGGAAGGCTCACCCCAGGCCCTGTAACCACTCTGTGCTCACACAGTCATCACTGCTTCTTTGTAAATGTCCATACAGAAACGGAAAATCACTGAAGAGGCTTTTGGATCTTTCCTTTCCAGCTGTGGGCTGTAACCACGGGGCTGGCAGCTTTTGAGGGAGCTTCCCCTCTTATGTGCACCTTCATCAGCCCTGAAATCTCTTTGCTAAACGGATTGTGCTCTTGCAAAAAGCTTGATTTCAGTAAATATTTGTATAAAATATTCAGACAGTCTTTCCCTTGGGAACCCCCTGGGCTTCAGCAGGTGTTGCTGGGGCTGGGGGAGCAGGTGGAATGTCACAGCCCCATCCCCACCTGCAGCCAGCACTGACTTCTCCAGGGGTGGCTGAGAGGCAGGAGCAGGTGAAGGGGGGTGGGATTCTGGATGGGGGTGAGATGTCCACATCCTGAGCTCCCTAACATTCTTCCCCATGGGCTTTTGCCTATGCATGGCTCTGCCCTGCACACAGACCTCAGCAGATGGAGGGATGCAGGGGTGTCCCAAGGGCAGCTCGGGTGCTGGCAGGGCTGCGTGGGGCAGCAAAGGGGCACACGCTCTGCTCGGTGGCTGTGAGCAGTGTCAGGCACTGGGAGAGCTGCAGACAGGGGCAGTGCACCCAGCACAAGCAGCTCATCCTTCAGCACGATGCTCCCTTTGACAGCACAGCAGAGGCTGACCTCTGAGCTTGCCCAGAGCTGCAGAATATAATGGTAAAGGGGAAAAAATCCTCCTCCTGCTATTGTGGAGAGCTGGGCAGAGGGTCAGCCTGCTTGGTGTCAGTGCTGCTGGGGGAAGAGGCAAAGGGCACAGCTGTGCTCCCCACGTGCTCTCTGTGCCAGGTTCCTCTGGCTGGTGCTGCTGGATGCCCAGGAAGCGTTCCAAGAAGTTAGTTAATTTTCTCTGATCAGCAGCCACTGTGCCAGCGAGCATGGCCTGGAGGAGAGGGGAGAGCGTTGCTGTTTTGCAGCTGCCCCCCTAAGTTACAGCGATAGTTACTTTGTCTTAGCAAAAATGAAATGTCAAGTGGAGACAGAGAAAAATACTCCTTTAATGTTGAGCAGTAACTGGGTTTCCAGAGCAATGCACTCCAGAGGTGATGGGGGAGGCTGGGAGCGGATCAGCTGGGACCACACGAGATTAATTCCAGCTCCAAATGAGGCTTCACACACGTGGTGTTGCACCATACATCACTGCCACGCAGACACTTGTTGGCTGCAGGGCCGCTTCCTCCAAGCA
Source organism: Penelope pileata (assembly GCA_013396635.1). NCBI lineage: Eukaryota > Metazoa > Chordata > Aves > Galliformes > Cracidae > Penelope > Penelope pileata. Next base: position 15,587 of record WBMW01003492.1, read on the forward strand.
GGGTGTGGAGATGGGGTGGGCTCATGCACATCATGGCATTTATCTTTTGTGCAGGGCACTCAGGAGGTGGAGGATGCAGGGAGCAAAGCCAAAAATTCTGCCCCAAAGCATCCATGGCAGCATGAGACGGTGGGGATAACCATGGAGGGATGGGGGCTGAGCATGGAGCTCTGCACAAAGGGACCACCATGCATTCCCCGTGCTGTCCCACTCTGAGGCCACCATGTTGTCACATACAGAGCCCGCCCAGCAGCTGGGTCTGGGCTGCTGAGTGATTTTTGGATGAATAGGGATTCCATTCCTGGATGACTTATTTGCGAGGGCTGATTCAGGACACAGAGGCCTCGCTGCTGCTCTCCTTTTTGAATCGCCGGAGTAGCATTGTGAGTGCCATACTTTCATTAAAGTTTAATTTCCCCAAAGAGTGAAATATTAACGGGAATAGGCTTAATGCTGTCAATAGGAAACAGATCCAAACAGATCATTTGCTAATATAATGGTGTGGGATTTTATCTATTTCCAGCCGCACAATTGCTCTTCTGCTATGACCTGGTGCACGTAATAACCATTGTCACCTCTGCTCGATGAGAAAACTTAATGAGTTTGGAGCTAAATCACCATTTTGTGCATCTGCATCCTGACGTACCCATGCTACTCCCCTGCCCTGTGCATGCTTCACCGTGCACCCCTGGGTGGGTCATGGGGACACCAGCACTGCTCTTATCCAGGTGGGAGAGAGGCTGAAACAAAATCAGGGTGAGATCCAGGATTTGGGGCAATGAAGCATCCATCTCAATGTCTTTTTCCTGTGACCATGGTCCTCAAATATCTTTGAGGCTCTGCATTTGGGAGATGCATTTCCTGCCCTTGCAGACCTCTGGGAGCCCAAATCCTCTCCCATACCCCATCACATGATGCACTAGGGAGCATCTGCTCCATCACACGTTGCCATTTGCTTTTAACCCAAATGGTGAATTTAAAGAGCTGCCCCTGTTAATCTCATCAAGGTAAGCAAGGAAACGTCGTGTAGCAAGAAGCACCACGGGCACAGCGTGAACTCCACTTTGCTGTCCACGAAGAGCCTGATTTGCTAATTTTGGTTTGCCACATTTATTTTTGTTTTTGCCTCAGAACAAACAATGAGCAATTATTTTCTGTTCTTTTTTTCTAAGCCATTCAGCGTTAGATGTACCCTATCCACTTTTCAGTAATCTTCTTGTCATTTTGGCCTGCTCAACCCAGTGGATGTGCCAAGGTTCTGCTTACCCCCATGCCACGCACTGAACTTTTTCCAGCCCTGCTGCACCCTGTGATGGGAGACCCACGCCATGCTTATAATTCAAAGCATGCATTTTTACAGCCATCAGTGCTGTTGTTCTTATGGGGATGAATTTTATTCCCATGGAGGTAAACCCCCTCATTTCTCAGTGCAGCCCTGCTGCAGCCAGGAGGAACATCATGGACACAAGGGATGGATTTGGTGCCCCAAAGCTGCTCATTTTCTCAGCCTCCACCAGCAGATCTCACAGAAGGTGTTCCTGCACACTGTGATGTCCCCATCTCTTGGTGATGTTTCTCTTCTCACGAAAGATCTGGAGCATTGCTTTTCCTTCCTGATGTGCTTACCAGCCCCTGAGGCACTGCAGAAATGATACCAGCAGCAGCAGCAATGGAGCTGTTCCCCCTTGGAGGCCAAGATGAGTATTTGCACCCATCTGCAACAAGTTTGTGCATTCAAAGCTCCAAAATTTCCCCATGATGGAGATTTTCTGAGTAGCTTCACCCAGCTGTCCCTAGTAAACAAAATCCTGTGTTTGTGGCGTTTGGAAGTGAATGCAGATCGAGCTGGTTTCAGAGCCGAGCATATGGGCTGTGTTTGAGTGCTGGGAATGTGTTTGCTTGTGATTTAATAATACTGTGAGTCATGCCGTACCTTCTCCCAATTACTGCTCTTGCATCTCTTTATTGTTGGGTAGATGTTCTGGAAACTCTGTTTTCCTTGTAAAATCAATTACATTCCACCCGTTGTGATCTGCCAGCTCTTGTGCCATCCCTGCTTGCCAAGAAAACTTCCACAACAGCTGGGTGTGAGCAGTGATGGTGATGCTCTGCAGCCTGGAGGGGAAACTCGGGGCCAGGACCGGGCTGGGTACCACAGGGCTCAGGTGGGATGCAAACCCCACTGCTGAGCATGGGGCTGTCTAACCCTAGTCAGTGGTGCTCCCTAGGCATGAGCAAAGCCCTTCACAGAGAGATGGCATGGGTGAGAAGGATGGGGCCTCAGGTCCTGCTTTGCTCCACTCAGAGCTGGTGCCCAGGGTCACTTCCAGGTGAATTTTCAGCATCTCCAAAGAGGAGACCCCATATCCCCTCTGGGTACATCCTCTCTGCTCCATCACCCATGGTAAAGAAGTGCTCAGTGTTCAGAGGGAGCCTCCTGTGCTCCACTTTGTGCCCATTCCCTCTGGTCCTGGCGCTGGGCATCACTGAGCAGAGCCTGCTCCATCCTCCTGCACCTCCCTGCAGGGGATTACAGCATCCCCCTTAGCCTCCCCTTCTCCAGCCCCAGCTCTCAGCCTTTCCTCACAGCAGAGAAGCTCCAGGAGCTCCATGTCTCTCTTGCACTGGGGGGCCCAGAACTGCACCCAGCTCTTCCCCTTCCTCAGTCTGCTTTGACAGTGCCTGAATGCAGGCTGGGATAATGTCACCCTCCTTGCAGCACGGGCACGCTGCTGGCTCACTGCCCACCCAACCCCAGCACCGCTCCTGCTCCCAGTCCTGGGGATGCTCCTCCCCAGGTGCAGGATTTTACACTTCCCCTTGCTGGACTCCATGGAACTTTATTGGCCCATTTCTCCATCCTCCATCAGAAACTGACCCTCCTTCATCCCCAGAGGGTTTGCAGAATCACAGAATCATTAAGGTTGGAAAAGACCTCTAAGATCATTGAGTCCAACTCCCAACCCATCCCCACTATCCCCATTCAATCATAGAATAATTAAGGTTGGAGAAACTGCTCAGATAAGTCTAACCCATCCCCACCATGCCCACTGAACCATGTCTCCAAGTGCCACATCTCCATGGTTCTTGAACACCTCCAGGGACTCAGCATCTTCCATGTTAAGTTCCCTTTCCCTACCATAGGATGCTCCACAGCTCTGATTTCTGCACAGCTCTCAGCCGGACCGCTGGCAAATCCTGCCTGCACGTGTCTGCATTAAGCACAAATTCTTCACTCCAGCAGAACATGATTCTTCCTGATATGAAGTCACATCCTCCGAGGCTTCAATAAACCTTTAAAGGAGTTTAATTAAAAAAGCATAAAGCCTGGGAGGATCAGTGCAGTGCTAACGACCTGCGATGGGGCTGCATGTAGGTTGTTCCTATTGACCTCTAGCAAGGAACAAGCACGCAGCACCGGGTCTCTAAATCAGCCCCACTGGGGCTCTCCCAGCCCGCAGGAGGAACAGAGCTGCCTGCTCTTGTTTGCATCCAGGCAGCTCTCTATTAACACAGAGTGCCTGAATACCAATGGCTTTGGAGTCTGCGAGAGGTGTGTGGCTGCCAGGAGCCAGCAGCTGCCTTCCCAGCAGGGAGTCAGCTTGGAGAGCTGCAGGATGCACGTGAGAAGGGCTATGGGAAACGGCCTGGGTACAGAAAAACATTAAAAAAATAAAGTTTGAAGAAAGGGGAGCTTCTTTCATTTATAAATAAAAAGGTTTCCNAAAGCAAAATCTTGTAGCTCCATGTGCTGGAGAAGGAGATAGCTGCTGTCACCAAACATCACAGAAAAAAGGCATTATTTCTCGGGAAGAATGTGTTCCAAAAAACAGAAAGTGATGAAGAAACAGCTCCTTTTACTTTCCTTGAAGCCCATCCCTTTGGTCTCCAGTTGGTAGAAAACATCTTGTTGTGTCCTGAAAGATGCATTTGTGGATGTGTTGGAAGGGAACCCCATGGGATGGGAGGAGGAGCTGCTGCAGAGCTGGACCTTGCAGGGACAGAAGGAGATGTGGGTGAGGGCAGAGCTGTGGGGTGAATCAATGAGAGGGAAGGGAAGGACATTTTCTGCCCAGAGCAAAGTAAGGAGATGTGGGAATGTTTTTCTCCAAGTGAGTGCACGATCAAACATGTCAGAGAAAAGCAGATGTTTTGGGGCAGAAATTTGCATGTAATCAAACCCTCTGTTTTTTGATTGAAAAAAATTGTCAGTGGCAAACTTCCTGCCCACGCCCTGCAATTAAGGAAAATAAAAGCTTGTCACCAAGACAAGTGGATAAAAGAGAGCCTGGGCGAGACGTGGCTGTGTCTCCCTTGCCTGCCTCATGCTGGATTCATTAACCCAGGGCTCCCCCAGGTTCCTAAGTTGGAGTTTGAGGTGCATTCAGCCACTGGGTGTGCTGGGCACCCCATGTTCGTGGCCATGGCCCCTCGAGATTTGGGTGACGATGTGTTTTCCGTGCCTCCAGCAGCTCTGCAAGCTGTGCTGCCTGCAGCAAGGCTCATGCAATATTCAGGGCAGCTCCTTGGGATGTGGGGAGCGGGCATGCAACCTAGAACCACTCTTTAAGTGTATTTTTAAAGCTGCACATTGCATGTTTTCTGTGCTTTTAGGGTGTTTTTTGGTGCCTAATTTACTCCTTGCACCTTGTGTACTGTGGAGGAACAGCAGCACACAGGGACTGGATGTCTCCAGGTGCTGGGGTCCAGGCTGGGGATGGATTTTGCATGGCCCTGCATCCCCCTGGGGCAGCTTGCTTTGCACCACAGGGATGTTTTGCTCCTCAACCCGGCTCAGAGATTGCACTGCTTCCAGCTAAGTTGTGCTCTGTTTTATTGGACTTACAGCAACCTCCAAGCCAGAGATAAAACACGTCCTTCCTGTCTGTACAAGGGTAAATTATCGACATACTTAATAAGCATAACTTATCATTAACCATAATTCATGCCAGTGACAGTGACACAGCTGTTCCTGGAAAGCAGCATGGCTCTGCATTTCAGATTTCCACGGACTGGGCTCCCGCTGCAGCTCCAGATCTGTGATGTGATGTCACCACACCTGGCCCTTGCCCCAGCGGTGGCCATTGCAGGGCCTCAGGATGTCTCAAGGACTGGTAATGCAATTAAATGAGGAGCTCTTGCAGAGCTGGCAGGGACCAGGATGTCCCTGCAGTGCCCAGCTGCAGCCCATGCCCAAGTCCTATCAGGGTGGCTGCAGCCAGCTCTTCCTCCGTTAAATTCTGTCCCATGTTCACTCTGGTCCCTAATGTGATAGAGAAAGGATGTTCTCACATTCTACACTTCTTGCTTGGATGTTGATCATTAGGGGTGGGAAACTGCAGGGTGATGGGTGAGGGGTGCAGGATGAGGGCTGGGTGCGCTGCTGTTTGGTGGAGGGGTCCATGCTGATGTCCCCAAAGTGGCCAGACAGGCTGCCCACCAGTTCCTTCAGCACCTGAGAGAAGCAGGGGAGGTTTCTGGTCCTCATCTCTCAGATCTAAGGAGGCTGCTTGAGACAGGTACACAGCAGCAAGGACCTGGATGGGGAATGTTCCACACTCATTCAACCCCTTCATCAACCTGCCCGTAGAAATTTGAGTTCTGGTCAGGGCTTGAGAGAGGAAATTCCCCCTGCATGGGAACTCACTCCTTGCTGATCTCATTATCAAATAAACTTCTGTTCTGGGGGGCAGCCCTGCAGCAGCTGGAGGAGCCAGGTACCCTCAGCTGCAATCTTATAGGGAGAGAAGAGAAAGAGTTTTGGGATGTTCGTGTTCTGTCCAGGGCCATGCAGGGATTGGTGTGCATGCACACAACCATGGGCATCTCATGCCATGGACCAACACAACCTGGAAGGACCTTCAGGTGCTGAGCTGCTTGCATGGGCATGGAGAAGCTGGAAGGTGGCATTTGTCTATGACCATGGTCCAGTCTGCGAGTTCTCCTCACCAGCAACACAAAGCTGGGAGCATCTCTTCTCCAAGTGCCCATCACCTTCCTTGGGGGAAAGCAAATTAGAGAGCCCCTTTCAGCATCTCCAAGCTGCACGGCTGGTGAAATGCCATCACTAGAGCTCAGCGAGGGGGTATTAGTCACGCCTTATTGCCTTTAAATCCTACAGTAGCAGAAGTGTCTTCCATTTACTGTTTTAAATAAGAATCAGGCTGATGGAGTGTTGCCGGCACAGTGTATTGGCTTCCCCGTTACCCAGCTTGCCTTCAAAGGATTAAGCTTTCATCTTCCCCCTTTCCCTGCAGTTTGTAAAGAGCAGCTCTGCCTCCCGCATCCCCTGTTTATAAAGTGCTGCTTGCATGAAGGACTCCCCGCAGACAGGTGAATGTGAGAGCAAGGCTTCCTCCCTCTCACAGCCCCTCGTCCTCCTCTGTGCATGAGGAAGGCCCTGAGGATGGAGCAGGCTTCGTGCCGTGCCCACAGACTCCACATCTCCGTCCCCTCCCATCGTCTTGGTCGTGTGTGGGCTGGGTGATGTGCAGGAAGCCTTGGAAGGAAGAGAGAGAAAGAAAAAATTGTCACCGAGAAGGATGAGCAGATGCAGGTGAGATCTCCAATGCAGAAAAAAACCTCAGCCTGTGGACCATCCTATTTGGGATGGGCACTGGAGCATCTTGTATCCATCTCCCCACTGCAGGCTCCTCAGAATCCAGGAAACTTTCACATCAGCTTTTCCACATTTTCCAGCTTTGGTCCTGCCTTCCCAGCTCCCAGAATGTGGTGGGGCTTTTGCATGCTTAAATGCACTGCTTGAGTTCCTGTTTCCCTACTTAAATTATTGATGGAGATCTACAACCTCCATTCCAGCTTAACAACTTCTTTTTGCTGCGGTTTATTACCAGGATCAATCAAATCAAACCCTGATGGCTTAAAAATGTGCTTCCTTCTCCCTCTCATTGTTATTTGCTTGTTTATTATTAGGAAAGACAAGTTTTGGCTCCAGGAGGTTTTGCTAGCAGTAAACAACGTCATTAAAAAGAAATCAGAAGTCCCTGCTTTGCTTGGAGCCGACCTCTGTGGGTTGACTGGGAGAGTCCTGCGCTTGGGTCCCTGCTGTCACAGTACAGGGACAGGCTCGTGGCTGGACATGTCCAAACATTCTTCTACATTGGCTCTTCTGTGATTACATGGTATTTTTCCCAGATATGTGTCCCCTGTTCCCAACCTCAATACCATAGGTGAACTCCTCCACCCTGGCCACGGGGTGCTGCAGGGTCAGGAGGTGCCTCATGATTTGGGAGGTGGATGGCAGCAACCACTGGCCCTGTTCCTCACGACCCCGTGGTCCTGGTGTACCAAAGCACCTCAAAGACGCTGTGACATGCCCTGAAGTGGCAGATGAACTGCACCAGCCTCAGGGCTCTTTCCAATGGCTCTGTAGATGACATCCCACAGCAACCTCACACGTGCTCTGCAGAAATTAGCCCTTCAGCAATGTCATGCTTCCAGGGGAAAGTGGCGATGGACCAACACAACCTGGAAAGAGCTGGAGGTGCTGAGCTGCTTGGGTCTTTGGAGGCTTTAGGGCAATTCCTTCTTCTCACAGAGGGATGGAGGCTCCTTAGGCTGTGGGGATCTGGGCTCTCACCTTGAGGCTTGGTGCCCAGTCCTCGTCATGAGCGAGTCGCAGGCTGAGCTGGGGAGGTGGTGGGACATCATTCATTTGGGTTTATAGGGGAGGTTGTGGTGATTTCAGGACCAAAGTGTCCTGATCACCCTGGTGGGGGTGATCTCTGTGGGTCCCTTCCAACCTGGGCTGCTCTGGGATTCTGTGATCCTATGGTAAGTTTGGGAAGCACCTTCACCTCTTCACCTCTTCACCTTCAGCTCTTTCCTGAACAATGCTCTGCCCTGCACTGCTCTCATCCTGCATCCACATCCAAGGAGAAACACAGTGCTCCCCATAACTGCCCTCTCAGCTCACAAGAAACGAATTGAAGAGTGATGGGGAAGATAAATTGCTTGTTGTTTTTTTAATGCATGCAGTGAAGGAGTTTATTTTTAAACCCGTCTGTGAGTGATGCCTGGTTTGATCTTCTAAATGAATCTGATTTATTCTATTTGCACTGGGGCTCGGGAGACGAGGGACAGAGCTGGATTTAATTTATATATTTAACTTCGCCTTGGCAGGACTGTGACAACAGCGGAGGAATCAAAGCTGAGAAGCTCCCTCCAGTGACCCCAAGGATGCAAATGATTTCCTTGGGTCTATCAGATGGTCTCTAGTCACTGTTCCAGGTTGACATTTGGGGCACATCATGAGATGGCCCTTGGTGGAACCAGGAGTCAGAACTGGGCCAGTTCACGGGGGGCTTGAGGACACCTACAAATGCTTTCCATATCTGGTAATGTGGTCTCCTCCTCTTCACGGATCTAATTTCCCATCCAACGTCTCTTCCTTCATCCAGCTCTGCCTTACAGCATGTTCTACATAGGGTAGGACACAAGGACTGAGCCTACAGCTTCACTGGAGAGTCAATGCATGGAGAGATTCAGAGCTTTATGAGCCCTTTGCCATATTCCAATTTAGGATTTAAGACTTCTCCCTTGGGCAAACAGAGGAAGACCAACAACTCCTGCAGTAGATTGATGACCTTCACTGCTCTGCGAGCTCCTCAGCTCTTTGTGGGACTGTCGGGGAAATCCTACCCACCAGGTCTCATCTAATACTGTGGACACTGCCGTAATTCACAATGAGTGGAAGCCATAAAAGTCTGAATTACTGTCCAAAAACCCTTCCTTAAGAAGGATGTGAGCATAAAAGTAAGTCTTAAACCAAGCGAAAAGATGAAGTCACTGGTGCGGAGGGGAGCAATCACTCAACTCCACTAAGCCATGCATCACTCGGAATAATTATCAATTACTGTAAACAGAGCACCTCCCCTCCAGAAGCTAATGAAATTTCACATGGAGCACACTCTGGGAGATAGATCGTATCGGCCTGGACACGATTCATCTTCTCTAATGTGCTGCTTATTCCTGTTCATGCATCTTAAACTCTGAGTGCAAAGCACCTTCCTGCTGGGAGGAGGGAGGAGGCCCGGTGTGCTCTCATCCATGGGCTCCCACTGCCCTGCTCACCTCCAGCACATCCGAACCAAATGAGTGTGGGTAGCACTAGGAAAAGGTTCCCTCCCCCTTCTGTCTTCCTAATCCCCACCTTTGGGGGCTCTCTGCTTCTCCATCTCTGGGGATGTGTTTGGCAGATCATCTGGTGCTCTCTGGTCCACTTCCCGTGGTGCCTTGTCCTCCTCCCACTTTCTGAGCATTGTCTTCCCTGTAACCGTTCTGCAGCCCCACTTGGGCACACCCTGCCATATGCCCTCAAGTATGGATGGAAAACAATATTCTACGTGCAGTTAGCTCCTAGCTGGGTATCATTCTGGGGTTTTAATGCTTTTCCCAGGTCCTGACAGCATTTGTAACCCTGAGGGTGGGAGGGAAGGCCAGAAATCCTGTTCAGGCAAAAAAACGGTTACTTTGCTTCTAAATATTTCATCTGTGACCTATATGACAAAGTGCTGTTTGTAAATACAGCTATTATGCCTTATTTAGTTATGCATAATTGAAATGCTGGGTCCTGCACTCAGTGAACAAACACATTTTTAACATGTTTACAGGGATGGTTTCCTCTAGATCCATTCAGTCCCCAGAGAAGCTTCTGTCCCCATGGGTGGATGGTGGTGGGGTCCCCACTGAGGGGTGCTTCCATCTCCCCAGCTGGAGACGTTCCCTTTGAAGCCATCTGTTGGTGCCCCCCAGGCTCTGCCCTTCTCCCAGGGTCCTGCTCCTACCTCTCCTGCCTTCTGCCTCCCACATCTCCTCACCAAGGCCTGGAGCTGCTCTTGTGCTTTTATTTTTGCAAATGAATACGACTGCACTAAGAATAGACTCTGCTCACAGCTCTGAGGCTGAGTTTGCAACCAAGGCAACCCCACAGCCCGTGGCATCTCCAAGCTTCGGGCTGCTGCCCCATCCCTGTCTGTTGTTTCAGCACAGAACCAAGCTCCAGCACTTCTCCCCTCAAGTCTGCAGGAGATCTTGGCACCTTCAGTGCTCTTTGAGGCCAGTGGTTGCCTTTGAGGTCACTTCACCCACTGTCAGCCCCGTCCTTTGTTTATTAATGAGCTGGAGGGTTTATTAGTGAGCAGGAAGGTGGAAAACTTCATATCTGCTATCAGGGATTTACATGAGCCATGACCAAAATAGGCTCTGGGAAGTGCTTTCTCAAGACAAGTGGATGGAAAAGGTGACGGAAAATGAAATTCATGCTTATCAAGTGAAAACAATATGTGTTGGAAGGAATACTTTTAATTGCACTTATAGGTTATCAGGGCGTAGGTTAGAAGTAGCTGCCTGGACACCAGGCTCAGACGGGGACATCTCACTCTGAATGATGTCCCAGTGCCCTGAGGGGGGGCTCAGAGGCATGTCCCAAGGGTCTGAAGAATAACCACAGGCGTGTGATTCAGGCATTGCAGCACTGCTGTTAATAATTCTAACGAAAAAATCCGCCCAGGGACCAACAAGGGAGGCTCACAAAAGCACAGAGGAGCCTTTGGGTGACCAATGTCCTCCATGTCTATGGCAACATCAGGGCAAACAAGCTGCATCTGACAAGTCCCAGTCCTATAAATGGTCTGGAGCCAAGGGAGAGCTCTCCCAGTCTTGGTCTTCATACAAACCTCTCATGAAAGCACTTTTGCTTTGAAGACTGGAGGAGCCGAGGAGTGGCTGGCATCCATGGCTGAGCAGGGCAGCCCTGGGTACAGCTGGCCCCTTCCCACCACCCCCCAGAGCCCAAGCATTGAATTTACACCTGCGTGCATGGAGCAGCCCAGACCCTGCTTCCACCAGCCCCATCCATCCTGACTTGTTCATTTGGCCAGTTCAGGTCTTGCAGCACCACCCTCCCCAGTGCAATATGCTTCTTGTCTCCTGCTTTAATGGGCATGGATTGGTGCCTTGCACTGGGATTCCTGCCAGCCACGCTGCGTGAGCCCATCACATTTGAGTGCATCAAATGTTACACTTGACAGACGGACTGACAGATCCCAGCCAGGGAGACGACCATGTGGGACTGACCTGCTCTGCCAAGGGCTGCTGAGATGGATGGGTGAGCCTGGGCACGGCAGCTGCAACCACTGCCTGGGTCTGGTTGGCATCCACGTGCATTTGCACACTGGTCGTGTTCCAGTTTGCTCTTCTGCTGTGTTTACCTGGGAGATTTTAGTAGGAAAAAGGGATTTTTGCTCCTAGAGAGCCTCTCTGCTTTGGCTGTGTTTTCTCTGCATTTTGCTCAGCCCCTGGAGTGATGTAGCCACCAGCACTGGGGGTCTCCAATACAGTACATGGACTCTCGACACAGCTAGGCTTGCAAACAGGCTGAGAAAAAGAGGAGAAACAGCACACAGCAGAAAGAGCTGGGCTGCTGCACATCCATCTCAGACGTGCCAAACCTCTTTTCCTTCAAAGCAGCTACCTCTGCCCTTCCCTGGAGGATGCTGTCATAATTGCTCTTGGGAGCAGAAGCTGAGCAGTCCTCGTTGCTGTTTGCAGTGGGAAATCTCATACCCTCTGCCAGTCTGCAATGCGTGGTGCCATGGCTGGGTGTCCCTTTGCTGGCACACGTGGCCCCATCAAGGCTTGGGGAAGTCCCTGGCCCAGCTGCCTGGGCTGCGTCTTGGAGGGCACAGGAGGCACCAAGCATCTGCAGTGCTTTCAGGAAAAACAGTGTCAAACCACAGTTGCTGGGGTCTCTGAAAGAGAATAGGGAGAGAAAAAACAGTGTTTTGAGAGAGATCTTCCCTGTCCTGCATCACCAGCTGCAGGACCCACCACCACCTCTTACACCAGAGCAAAGCTGGAGACTGGAGGGCTCTTTCCAACCACCACCAATGCTGTGGTCCTTTAAGGACCATTGAACTGCTGGGCTGTAGCAATGCTAAAACCCCTCTGCAATCTTTTCAGATTAAATTCAGTGGTGCTGGCCAGTTTGGGGCCATGGAAAACGCAGTGTGTGTGCTCACAGCATCCCAGTGGCAGCTCGCTGCTTCTTGGCTTGGGGAAGAGCAGGAACCCTGCAGGGCATCAATATTATTTTTTTAAGAAGGGAAAGACATATTTCTATATCTGGAATAACAATACAGAGGAAGGAAAACACACAGAGGAGGAGAGGGAAAATAGCAGCTTCTGATAGAGTAAACCTCAAGTCGAACATGAAACACATTAATATTCATGATCAGATTCAGCAAAAAAACAACAATGCCTGCAATTCTCCAGAAACACTGAGCTCCTGCACTGCTGTCAGCCACCGTGGGGAGGAGAAGGCAATGAAACCTTCAGAAGCAACCAAACTGTGGGAGAAGCACTGGAACAAGCATTTTCCATACAGCTTTGGCTTTTTCTGTCCAACTTAACACAAAACAAGGACAATCATTCTGCTAAAAACATCAGCCTAATTGCTTCTAATTGATCTCCTTGCTGGCAGTCTCTGGAGGGAGGCTCGTGTTGAATGGACCGTGAATGTGTACTTCACAGTTTGTGATTATCAGGAGATATAAAGCCATGGTCCTCAGTGCATCCCATGGGGTAAAAGGAGCTCTGTGCATGCTGTAAACCAAACTGGCATAGGGCAGAGGTGGGTTTCTCTCCAGCTTGAGACTACCTGGGTGGGTGACCTTGGGTGAGCGGCTGTGGAGGTGACAGTGATCCCCATGGAGATGATGGACATCAACCATTGGCATGTGACACTGCTGGAAGATAGCAAGGGTCTCCAAGGATATTTGCTGGAATTTGTTATGCTCCTAGTGGAAATTGTCCAAGTGGCTAAACAGATGCAGTGGCTGATCGGGTCTGTATCTGCTGTGCTATAAATACAAGGGATGTGCTGTGGCCTGGAGAGCAAGGAGCTCAGTGCAAAGCTGAGATCTCTGACGGTCCAAAAATGTAGCTGCAGTTTAGAAACCATCTTTTGTGGCTGGTTCTGGTTCTGCTTTTCCTCCGTAGGCATTTCTGGGCTTGCTGTGGGATAATGCTCCTCGTTCCAGCAATATCCCATTGGATATCACTCCCTGACCCCACCACACAGCATAGATGGGCACAGCACAGTGCCCTGTGCCTTTGCTCTGTGCAGCTACAAGGAGAACTGTCCCCTTGGATGCCAATTCTGACTTTGCTTTATGAGTCTTTGTCTTCAGGATGACTTTACTGAGCTCCTACAGAGCCAACCCTCTTGTCAGTCCCACTAAACTTCAGCTTTCCGCAGCTCTTGCATGGGAGTTTCATCTCCCACGGCCATGCTTACCAAAGAGGAGCCTGTCATTTCTGACAAGATCCCAGGTGTCTCAGCAGCCACCACTTTGCAGAGCTGCTTGGCAGGGTCTCTTCACTTTGCTCTCCCTGGGGTGTCTCAAATGTAGCCTTGCAAACTAGAAGAAAAAAATTACAGATGCAAGCTTAGCGTTGAGTTTGTGAGCAAAGCCTATCACTTCCTGAAAGCTTCTTTTTGAGTGGAAACCGGACAGGCAGCTCCTCATCTGAAATGCACAGCATAGAATCTGCATAATTTATCAAGGACAGCGACAGAGCTGGGACAGCCCTGCAGACGAAATGCTTGCTGCTGTTCCTCTCTCTCTCCCCCAGCTTCTCCCGCCCCCTCAGTTATGAAATTTGGAGTAAGAAAACCAAACCCTCGATGCTGACTCACCTGATCTGCTGAAGACCTATGCACAGGCAGGGCTCTGCTAAAGGGGCTGAAGAAAGCTGTGATTAATGCAGTGTTGAAGGATGAGAGTCCACGCTCCATCCTTCATTTTGATGGATGGGCTCTCATTTTGGATGGAGCAGCTTGCTGCTGCTTGCTGTGTGTGTTGTCCTAACCACCCAGCAGTGCTCCCATGCGCAGGGTCCCCACCTTCAGGAGTTCCATTTCATTGGGATGAAACCAGGCTCAGAACCCAGGTTTGCTGATGGCACAAAGATGGGAGGAGTGGCTGACACAGCAGAAGGCTGTGCTGTCATTCAGCAAGACTTGGACAGGCTGAGAGTTGGGCAGGGAGGAACCTGATGAGGTTTGACAAGGTCAAGTGTAGGGTCCTACAACGGGGGAGAAATAACCACATGCATCAGTACAGGTTGGGGGCTGACCTTCTGGAGAGGAGCTCTGCAGAGAGCCCACTGCTCTGGTCAGCTGTGCCATGCCCACTACCTCTGGGGCAGAGTCTTTCCCTAACACCCACCTGACCCTCCGCCGATACAGCTCCATGTTCCCCTCCACTCCCTGTGAGGGGCTGTAGGCCGCCATGAGGCCTCCCCTCAGCATCCTCTGCTCTGGGCCCAACAAACCAAGGGCCTCAGCCGTTCCTCACTCTGTGTCCTCAGGCCCTTCCCCATCTCATAGCCCTTTGGGTGCTCTTTAACAGTTTTATGTGCTTTTAGGTCCAGTGCTCAAGGTGAGGCTGCACAGCACAGAGCAAGGTGGGGTTACCCCTCTCCTCGCCCGGCAGTGCTGGGCCTGCTGCACCCCAATGTACAATGTCGGAGCAGATCTCCTGGCTCCCCCTCAGCACATTTCTCACTGTTTTCTACTGCCAGAAGACTGGAAATGCTGAATGTGTTCTTCACTGAGGCCACCCAGAGAACCAGATCAGCCTCCAATAGAACTAACCCAGGCATTACAACTTTAAGAGCTGGGGCAAGGAAGAAGTGACTGTTGGAAGAAGCTCATCTGCACCCTCATCACTCGCTTCCATTGGGATGGAAGGCTCTCACTCCACTCTCCTGCTGGTTTGATTGGCATTGCTGCTTATGGACTCTGCTGGGCACTCGCGTTGTGCTGAGCTGCCAGGGCCTCCTCTTTGGCAGGATGGTTTTCCCTCAGCAGCTTTACTACAGAAGGTGGAATTACCTCTGTGTTCTGCGAGCTTTGGCAGGAACGCTGGTATCAGCCACAGCTGTGCCCTCAGCAGACCTGGAGCTGGCTGAATGCCACGTCCTGAGCTCCGTGCAGCGCAGAGCAGGAGGGGTGTGAGGTGGTGGATCACCCTGTGATGCTCTCTCTGTCTTCCATTTGGTTCTGTCTGTAGGCTCAAAAATACAGAGAATTTAAAATTTTTGTCTTCAGGGCAAGCCAAGAAATTTCCAGCAGGAATCACACCTGGTACAAGCCAGTCATTTCATTTTCAGTTCAGGTCTTTCAGAGATGCTATCCCACCTGGCTTATGAGAGCAGTGGTGGGGAATGCAGCACATCAAACGATTTGTCCAATTGCTCATTAACCACCTTGTTAGAAAAATGCATCATTTTACCATTGAGTCTTCACAAAGACACTTCTCGATCTCAGAATAAGACAACCTCAAAAGTCGAGGCTGGACTTCTACACAACAAAAGTGAGGTGCAGTGAGTCTTCTCCTTCTGCTTTTTGGGAGGTGCCCTCTCCACTCAGAGTGCTGAAAAAGCATTAGCTCCAGCCAGCTGCTGCCACCACCTCCACTATCAGTAGGGTCCTCAATGTGAAAGCAGCCTGGGAAGTGTTTGACTGGGAGACCAAGGGACGTGAACACAAGTTAAAACTTTCTGAGCAAACGTGAAGATGCACTTTTTACCTCTGTAATTAATTGCCTCTGTGGGCCTAGGAGGCAAAGCTGTGAAGAGAACACTGGGATTGCTCGGGAAGCAATTACAGCCTGTCCTGGGGGAAGAAGGATATGGAAATTGATGAGTGTTGGTGAGACAAATGGCCATTTCCAATTCTTGATATTCATCTATTTATTTACTGTGTGTGTAAACACCGTGGTTATGGGGGATAGCGTGTGCTGGAGCTGCTGCCTGCTGCATTAATGCGCCAAGAATGGCGTTTTATGGTATGAATGTGGCTGCGTGTCATTAGCAAATTGAGCCTGGGGGGAGCTGGGTGGTGCAATCTGCTCACACTGCACTGCAGCAGAGTGGCAGGACCTGGCAGGGCTTTATGTGAGCGTGGGTGAGACAACCTGGATGGACCTGGGCATGTGCCACCCCCCTGCCTGCTCCCTGCCATCTGTGCAAGCACCAACACCAGACGTTGCTCTGAGCCCCCGCTTCTCCAGTGAGATTGCACTGCCAAATGTCACATGCACGGAGCCCTCCCCACCGGACAGTAGAGATGCTGCCTACGTGAGCACCTACACCAGGAAATGTGCTGAGCAGGATGCTGGGGCACGGACCAGAGCTGTGCATTGGCTCTGCTCACAGCTGCTGCGTGCAGGCATGCATTGTGCCCCTGCTCCTGGGTCTTTGTGCACCAGTCTTTCCATCCTCATGGTGGGAAACCATTTGCATTCAGCTGGGCCTTGGGGTCTGGCTGCTGCAAGGACTCACATCAGCTCCTCCAGCACACAGGCAGCAATGTTTCCAAATCCCTCCTGCCTCAGGAAAAAAATATGCCACAGAAAAACCCTTGCCAGGGAAAACATCAGATGTGCATTTAGCTACACGGGCTCCTGAGAAGACGGCAGTCGTCT
The DNA here is from genome assembly GCA_013396635.1 of Penelope pileata. Classification (NCBI taxonomy): domain Eukaryota; kingdom Metazoa; phylum Chordata; class Aves; order Galliformes; family Cracidae; genus Penelope; species Penelope pileata. The sequence continues at coordinate 32,101 of WBMW01003492.1, forward strand.
GTCAGCCTCCACGCCAGGCAGCGTTTGAAGTTAATGCCTCACGACACAGAGACGAGGAGAACTCTGAAAGCACAAATTAATAAAAGCGATGTGCCGGGTGGAAGTGTGAGCGCGACGGTGACAAGGAAGAGGCTTTTTGATGATATCGAAGCAGAAGGAGAGACAGCAGCAGCAGAGGATATTAAAAAGATGAGAGAAGAGCTGAATTTGACTGGATGGGTATGATTGGGATCAAAACGAATTAAGACTTTTTACAATGAAAAAGCATACAAGAAAAAGGTTTCAGCAACTAAAATTAACAGGAGGAAACCTTCGGCTTCCTGTAGACAAGCTGGCTGTATGAGATAGGGAGAAAATTCATCTCTCCTGGAAAATCACAAACGGTTTTGGCGGGCATTTAAAAAACAGTGATGACAGAGGGAAGGACCAGGAGCATTCACAAAGCTTGCTGTTGACAGGAGCTAGATATAACTCTCTCCAAAGGTTTGCTGGAGATAAGCTCCTCTGCTGCAAAGTGCTCAGTGGGTTCTTCTTGAGGCAGCCTGGCTTAGCCACTGGGAGAAAAAGGGGCAGCTGGGATGGCTGCTCTTACCCAACAACAAGGGAAGTGCTTCACTGCAAAAAGGCATGTTATCTGGGCTGAGGATTTTCCTGCTGGGTGTATAGAATGGGCTGAAATCAAACATGACGGTTTGGTTTTGCTGAACATAACTGCTGAATGGCTACAGTCAAACATAGCAGAAGGGAGGAACTGTGATCTCCATCATAGATCAAACAAATTCGTTTTGGAGACTCCAGAAGTGAGCCCATTTTGCTGCGATGCACCCAGAACACGGTGCAGAGCCCACCAGCGCTGCTGTGAGTCAGAGAAGAGAAAACCAATGGGGAGCGACGAGCCTGAGCACACCACGAGAGCTGTCCCTTCGTGCTCATGCGTGGTTGGAGTCAGACGTGGCGTGATAACAGTGCTGGCACTAAGAGCTGTCACTCGAGCATCCTGCAAAGCAGTTCGGACCACGGTGTCACCACTTTGCTATTTTGAGCTCAGCCTTGCACACAAACACCGGAGGGAAAGATGTGACAGTCACACGTGTGCGCATGTGCTGTTTAATTTTTCAGGACTTGTCAGCTTTAAAGGGAAGGTTGGGAGATGTAACAGCTTTGTCATGTTCCTTTATCAAACCCACAATAGTGACCTTCTCAGCTCTTATATCAATTACATCATCTAAACAGCACTTCTCCATCGCGTGCTGTGTCTCAAGAGGGGTTTGTTTTGCCTTCATGGATGTCAGTGAGAAGGTTGTGTGTTATCAGCTGAGCTGGCTGCAGAAGGAACAGTTCCCCTGGGAGATGCATTGGTGGCAAGACATGCTCATGTGCAGTAGCCAGTGCTGGGATGGCAGTGCTGAAGGTGAGACCCAATTGATGTGCTGGCATGCCAGCATTTTCCTGTAGGATTTTGCTGGTGAAGCAGCTAAAGCTGCACTTTCTGATGGGTTGCCATAGTGTTGCAGCAATGGTGCATATTTGGAGGAGCATCTCAGCATGTTAGTGAAATCCAGAGATCTTGTGCCAGCCACGAGGCCAGCTGACAGCCATGCGTGATCACCAGGCAGCCTCTTCAGCTGCACTAAGTGGCATCACTCTCTTGGGGCAGAGGGAAGTGGGCAATCAGAGCATCCCATCCATATTTTATTCATGTGGCCTTGCTGGTGGCCCAGCACCTGCAGTCTCATCTCTTTATGTTTGGATGCTCAGATTTGCTGGGGATGCTCACATGGCTGCTGGGCAGGAGGCAGTGCCCAGTGCCAGGGCAGGGCAGTGCTGAGGCCCTGCACACAGTAGTGCTCAGCTCAGCAACCTGCGTGGCTGGGAGCATGATGGACCCAGGGCATATCACTGATGGGGATCTGTGCCTGCCTTTCTGGTGGCAAATGGGTGATACAGTTCCAGAAACATCAGCATGGGGAACAGAGGTCAGCAGAGCAATGTGCTTTTATCCATCTCTTCCTCTGGAACCCATGCAGGGAGGAGAGATGCAGCACCACAGTTATAAAAGGGAATGGGAAATCCTAGCACATCCCAGTGTTTTCAGTATACTTGCAGATCTCAGCTGGGTGCAACTTCACTGCACCATTCTGCAGCTCCTTTTATGTCCTAATCTCTTTGTTTTTCAGTATTTCTTCATCTCCTATTCTTTCTCCTCCAACAGCCATGGGGACCTGCAGCAGCATCCCTGCTGCTAGCAAACAACTGGATGGGAGACACGAGCCAGCACTGCCGGGTGCAGGTCTCAGACATGAGAGTGGAGCATGCAGAACACTTGTTTGTTTTGGTCTTGATGGGAAAGGACAGATGTTGGATGGGAGGCAGAGGCGGCCACATAGGCAGAGGCGGCTGGAGACAACCTGGATAGATGGCTGATGCTTCCAGGTATCTCAGAGGACTCCAGGCATAGTTTGGAGGCACCTCGGTGTGGATAAGAAATAGATGCATCTGATGGAAAAGCAGAGATGGGAAAAAGAAGCTTTCTGAATGCAGGAGGAATGAAATGGACTGTCTTCCAAGAAAAAGGAAGTATTTAGAAAAGCACAAACAAAAGGCCATTCCTTATTCTGATTTTTTTGGATCAGCACTCTTTCCCCTTCAGTTCGCAAGTGGCTATTTTAAAAAGGGGAAGGAGAGGGTTAAAAAAAAATCCATCCAAAGAAATGTTTTTTGGGCAACCTGTACAGAGGGCTTTCTAAGTTCTTGTTTGCATTCTTGCAGGAACTGTGCAGAAAGCAATACATCCTCTGCCGTGAGGCAAATCACCCAGCCAGACCCTTGTCTTGCTCAAAAGCCCCAAGAAATGCTGTCAAAAATGCTACATGATTCCTCTTTTTAGAATTATTTTCCTTAGGAGCTCTTGCTCCTAAGGTTTCATGCCAATCGACCCCACTGGCTCACTGCCTGTGCACCCTTCTGCTCTGCACCCTGTCTCCCTGTGCTGCCTTGAACACCAACAGTTCTCAAACATTCACAGCCTGGCTGCCCTGACCACGGGATGAGCCAAGTAGAAAGCTACTTTTGCTTCTGAATTCCTACCCCTGGAACACTTCTTCCATCGATTCCAGTCCCTGGGCATCTCTCAACAACAAACTCCTCCCGGCAAGCACTGAGGCTGCCTGCAGCCCTCACGTCGTACCTTTGTTGCTGCTTTTGTAAGCCAAGAAGACCTTTGCTTGCTTTGTGCAAAGCAGCCCTTGTGTGAGCAGCTGGATGAACAAAGCTTGGCTCTGCTGGGCTGCAGCATCTGCTGTGCCCAGGGTGTGAGCTCTGATTGCCCCAGCTGGGCCATTTGGGGCACCTCCTTGTTTTGTGCTTTTTGACTTTTTCTTTGCGTCCTTTCTCTCAATGTGGGAATAATGAAGGTTTCTCTTCTCTGTGTTGTCCCTGTTTTCATAGTTCTGCAGCCAGTGCTTCTGGTAAAGAACTGCACAGGGACCATGAGTGCATTGAGTGCCTTGGTTGGGACCCAATGGGCACACACCAAGCCCTGACCCCATGGAGCTGTGACCATCCAAGTTATCCAAAAGCCCTAAACTATCTTTTCACTGCCCAGTCCTGTCCAGAAGGAGATGAACAAACTCCTTTGGGAAACATCTCTCTTTTTCATGGCTCTGCTCACCACCACCTGTTAAACCAACTGAGACTTGGTGGGAAACATGCCACCCCCAAGCATGCTCTGAAAATCAAGCTGTGCGTATTCAAAAGACAGAAACAGGGCTCACCCGCACTGCGGAGATATCTGGGACTGGCTTTTGGCAGAAAGCTCTCTCTGCATGAAGCATGAGACCTGCCGGAGTTTTTTTATTTATTCATTTACATATTTATTTATTTATTTTTAAGTTTCATGCCTCTTGGGCTTTGTCTGCTTACTGAAATGTCTGGGATGCCAGTTGGAAAAAAATATCTAAGTCAGATTTAAAAAGAAAGTGTTGTATTTATTTATTTTTAACTCAGGATGTGGAAATGTCTTTGTTCTTCTTCGAAAGTTGATCCTTTCATACTCAAAATTTTGGGTTGGAAAACCATTTTGCTGTTTCCAAGTTTCACAACAGAGCATCCATTTTCAGCTGCTGCGAACGGCCAACTGTTGCCTCTTATCATGTCATTTGCTTTTCCCCAAAACACTTTCACTTCCCAACAAAAGCCCCTGGAAAAGGCTGGAGTTGCAACAGTCTTCTTCCCAAAGCAGATGACATTTGTTGTCAGCCCATGGCCAGGTCACTGCTGCCATACCCTGGGCTTTTCCAGGCCTTGGGCTCCAGCTGGAACTGAACAAGCTTCCACCTTGTACCTGCAGGAGCTTTTGACCTCCTGGGTGTTTAAAACAATTTATTGGTGCAATTATTCCAACCACTTCCCTGGAGTTTCCATTCATCTTCCATGAGTTTGTCAATGGGTTTTGGCTGGGGTTTGTTTTAAGCCCCTCTCTTGTGCTCATCTCCTCTGATTTTTTGTGGCATTCCATCCTTTGTGTGCTTCAGCTTCAGCCTGTGTGGTCTCGTTTCGGTGGCCTTAGGAGTGTGCTATTTATTAGCACCTGATTTGTGAACTGAAAATCCTGCTCTAGTTTAATAACTGCCCTGTCAGAAAATACTGAGGAAAACTTGAAGTAAGGGCCTAGCAGGGGCCTAGGAAGAATTTGAAGTACGGCCTAGCGAGGGCCTAGTGGGTAAACGAAATGGTATGGAATTGTATGAAACGAAGTTGTGTACCTGAAGGGGTGGAAGTAGATGGGCTAGGCCATAGATTACTGATTGTGGTGTAACGTGATCTGTTCTTGCTGTAAATGGGTCGAAGATAATAACATTATATGGCATCTTCCCTGTGAACAGGTGGGAATCAGTTTCTATGAGATGTTGGGAACAAAATCCTGTTTGAGACACCTGGAACTCCAGGTTTCCAGGTGGGAGAATGAGAAGAGCCAGCCACAGCTTTAGAGAGCATCCCTGTACATTTGTAAATGTGATGTAAGCTTCTGTAGCTGATTTTGTAATGAGTAAAGATGAAGTTGCAAAGGGCTCCTGGCTGCTGTTGAGGGACTGTGGGAGGTGTGGAAGGGGACGGTGCCGATCACGACTGCCTCTGAGGAACCTGCCCTGAGGTGAAAGTAGAAGCCAAAGCTGTTGTGGATGTTCTGCTCCTTGCTGGATGCTCTTGGTCGTCTATGTCAGGAGGTTTTTGGAGGCACATCGCTGCAGAGACCGGAGAATTTGCTGTATGTGAAGAAGGAATTTGAACAAGATTGAATTTGAAGATGAGAAGAAGATTGAATGTGAAGATGAATTTGGGTCCTGTGACTGGAGAGCGTTTCTGGAACTGACATTACGATGTTTTTGTATTTGGACAAATTTGTAGATGTGCTGTGAATTTTGTAACTGATATTGTAATAAACAATGGTAGTGTTCCAATGATAAGAGATGTAGCCTAGAAAGTGATGAGATCAAGGGTGGGATGTATCCTCCAGGAGTGAGCAGACCCTTCTGACCTGAAACCCACCTGGAGCACGGGCAAGCAAAGACCAAACAAACCATATCTTGTGCTCCAGGAGCTGCAGGTTGGAGGCCAGACTTGGTCCGTGCAAATCTACAGGGAGCAGCAGTTCCAGCAAGCAGCATCTCCTCCCATGATGGAGGAGGGAGCTTGGTGAGCTATTGCAAGTCCCCCAGATGCCATAAAGGTGGCTTTCAGAGCCTTCTGCAAGGCTGCTGGAGCATCAGGCAGATTCCACACACAGTCTTTGAGGCTATTGCATTGCAGGGTGGGGTTGGGTCTGGTCCAAATTTCCTTAGTTCTGTGCCCTCTGGAGATGTGTACTGAAGCCTTCCAATGGCTGCAGTCTCTGTTCTTTCATGAAAATCCAACAGATGAGATGAGTTAATAACAATCCTGCTGATGGAACCAGCTCAGGAAGAAGTAGAGCCAGAAAATATTTCTAAATCCCCATGTTCTTAAAGTCGAAAACTTGCCCAGGAAAAGTTTTATTGGGCCCAGACAGCAGAAGGCGGGTGCCCACTGACTTTCCCAGTGGAGGATTTTTTATGCTGTAGCAACTATTAATAAATAATTAGGAAAGTTGTTTTTCAGGGAAGGGCTAAGATTGCCAAAAAAGGCACAGCCACTGAGAATAGAAATCTGCAGAATGACCGCGTGCTGGTGGCACAGGAGCTGCACCAGACCCAAGTGCCCTCCTGCAGCCACGGGGCACGGGCTGCTGTGTGGCCGTCACGCCTGGCCCTGCTCCGCAGACTGAATGCACGGTGCTTGAACCAGCCAGATATATCACAGCAACAAACAGACAGTGGTGCTGTGTCTACTACATTCTTTTTTCCTGTTGTTGAAACGTGCTCCAAGCCAGCACAGGGACAATTTGCAGCAAATAATATATTGAGTGCTTAGAGCTTCCTTCTCTGCTTGGCAGATCTCTCACACTTCAGTGTAGCTGCTTTCTGAGTTTGCTCAGCAGGTTTGATGGCTCATTCTTTTTCTGAAACCCCAAATATTCCTCACTGCTTTTTCTGCTTTTTAATCATGCAGGCAATGGGGCTCTGCTTTGGCAGTGCAGCCTTTCACGAGTCCTTCTTCCAGGGCCATCCTCGAGCCCCAGCTGGCTCACCGAGTTGACTTCGGGAAGGTTTGCAGCTCTCTCCTCCCTCTGGCAGAGCTGCCTTGGTCTCTGGACCCAGGGATGAGGACACTGCCAATACACTTATTAATGGAGGGCTTGGAGTGGATGCCACTTCATTCTTTCACTCCTTGAGCAGCAGAATGAAAGAAACCTGATATCTTATGGCTTCATGTCCTCAATTCCCTTTGCCTCCAGTAAGGCTCCAGCATCTGCCATGTCCTAGGACAAGCTCCCAGGTGCAAGCAGCTCAGCTGGGGGCTGTTAGCACCATGTGCATGGTCCCTCAGCCCTGCTGGTGTGCTTATCTTCATCCCAGCATGTCACAAACTTGGTCTCCTCTCCTCGACTGAACCAGCAGTACTTGTGCAATCATCTGAATTATTTCTGAGAGCCCACCGCCAAATTTTCTTGGAAATGGCTCATGAATCTGAAAGCTGCCAGGGGTGAAGCAGGAACAGGCAATGAGCTCTCATAACTCATGTTCTCTCTGGAGAGGGGGGTCGAAGTTGTGATTTCCTATTGCATCTTAGCAAAAATAATACAGCAATGATTCCTGGCTTCATCACTCCATCCAGGCACAGCATGTGTCTGTGCTATGTCCCTGGTAGGGGTGAGGGTTAGAGCTAGAGGAGAGAGCAAGAGGCTGTTATTGGACTTAGGAGCATCTTCCAATGTGCCATGCCCTGGGGATGTCCCTTTGGGCTTTTGCAGTGGTGGGACCATGATTCCAGCTCCAGGAAATGGCCCCCGCCTCTCTCCAGCTCCCTTCCGTGCAGGTGGGTGGGAGCAGAGGATTTGTGTGAGAATCGCAGTTTTCTTTGCACGTTTCCAGGCTTCCTCCTGAGCGTTCGAAGCTGTGAAGCGAATGTCACCTTCCTTGCTTGGGAGGTGGGAGGAATGGGGAGAGAAAACAGCACCCAGTATGGAGGGTTTTTTTAGAAGAAGAAGGCAATCTCCTGATTTTGGGGAAACTTTGTGTATTTGGAAACCGCTGGGTATTGCTCCGGGGTACAGAGTGGTGGGGAACATGGAAAAATGCACAGCTGTTGAGTGGCTGGGGAAGAATCCTGGCTTGGTATGGCTGGGAGCAGATGGGTGGTGTGTCAGCATCTCCCTTGTGTAAAGCAGCGTTGTGGTGGGGAGGACAAGGTGCAGGCGGCACCCAAAGCAAGTCCCAAGGAGGGCACTGGGATCTAAGAGCTCTCCCCAAAGGTGCTGAAGAGCTCCTGACTGGTGCCCACAGCATGGAAGTGTCTGAGCCCTCGTGGGGTGATTTAGTTCCTCGTGGAGCTCCTCTCATGTCACTATGGGACACCAAGGGCTGCATGATGGACCACTGGGAAGTCAGGAGAGGGGATGTGGGTGAGAGTATCAGGAGTTGGGTTAAAGATCAGGGAGGTGGACGAGAAAGTGAAGAGGTGGGTGAGAGCATCAGGATGGTGTGAGGGCCAGGAGGGGAGTGGGAGCCTCATTCTGTGTCCCAGCCTTCTGCAGTACGGACCAGTGCGATGGGGTGGGTGCTGTGTGCAACCCCCCATAGGGCTGTGGAAACGATGTGTATGGGAAAGCTTTTGCTGCCCTCTGCACGTTCTCGTGCCTTACAGCTGCAGGACCAGCCCTGGTGTGAGGATCAGCCCATTTCTGGGGCTGGTGGAAGCCATGCAAGGGCTCAGGCATGGTGCATGTGGGGCTTTCCCCTGCAGGAGCACACAGGAACAATGTCTGCCCCTGTCTGAGTTTTAATCTCTACGAAGCATTGCATACTCAGGAGGTGCTCCAAAAAGCTGAGGTGCCCTCAGGTAAGCTGAGTTCTCTTCAATATTGCACTTTGCGACATTGCAGCTTTGTCCCACCTCTGCAGAGTGGACAGCCAGGAGCTCCTTTTGCAAGAGGTGGTTCCCTGTTTTACATCTTGGGTGAGAGCTGTAGGTGGACGGGCATCACTCACAAACCCACGTGGGTTCCTGTGGCAATGCCAACCCAGCATGGCCCTGTGATATCCTCCTGCCATTGAGATGCCACTGAGCACATTAAAAGCTGAGCTCTTTATTAGTGCTCATAAAACTGCAGAGAGCAGGCAGGCCTGTCCTCAGCCACCCCCAGGACATGGCAGAACGTTCCCTTTCTTCCAGTACGAATTTGGCTTTGCAGCTGACAGATAAGACCGTCGGAGTCAACACAACGTGCATTGCCTTTAATCAATTGACATGCTAGATCCTTGACAGAAAAACACTTTGTACCCAGTGGTAATTATTTGTTCCCTGCCTGTCTTGGAGATCACACTGCTTTCAGTGTGATAAGCAGATGAAGTATGGACTTTTTTATAAACCATCCCTCAGCGGCTGAAAGTCAAAGACATCAAATGGAGCAATAGCCAGGAGAGGTGGAGTGAGACTGATGCACAGATCTGGCTGTGAAGTCCCCGGAGATGAGAAGAGCTTGTGGATGTCTTAGGGTGGGAGAGTTGGGTACAAGTCCAGCTCACCAGGGGCCAGGTGACATCAGCAGGCTCAGGAGCAGTGTGGAGGTCTTCACTTCTTGCTGCTTGCAAGGTCTTCTCCATTAGCCAGCCCCCAGAGTGCTGCAGGGATGGGGCCACGCTCTCAGAATGTTCTGCTGGGAAAGGATTTAAAGACTTTTGGGGCTGAGGGAGCAGCCCTGGACGCTGGCAGGCTCTTATTGGAATGCATTTAGCTCCCATGCCATGACCTCCTGTTGTGGCTTTGTCTGCCAAATTAAAGAGCCCTTTATTAGAAAGCTCTCCGCAGTGGAATTTATGGACTGAGGGAGCCACCTCTTCACCTCCCTTTTGTTAAATGAAATGAGTTGAAATTCTGTCTCCTGGTGGGCAGCTTGCCAAGCCCCAGCTCTCAGACGAATCCTTTGCAATTCACAGCAACCTCCCTATGAGCTGCTGCCTGCCTGTTGTGTGGGACCGCTGCATTCTGCAGGAACCTGCCTGAGCACAGCACGGGGCTCTTAAATTTTGGGATACATTGGCCACCAGCGAGAGAGGAGCTGTGTTTGGGCTCCTCCAGCCCATTGACACCGCTGATGGAGAAACCATGGCTGAGGCTTGGGGCAGAGCCCATGACAGCAATGGGGACAGCTTCTGGCAAAGCATCAATCCGCTGGTGTTGGAGCTGCTGAACCTGCTGCAGCATGACCCACCTTTCCCTGGTGGGATGGAAGGTGTCATGGCTTAAAGCTCAACTTTTCCACCTTCTGCTGCCCTGCAGCTGGTGCTCCAGGGCACCTGAGTCCAGACCTGAGCAAGAGCAGTGTTTGCAATCACCGAAATCTACTGAGAGCCTAAAATAATTCCTATGCTGGATGCGGGGTTGATATCCTTTTTTTTTTTTGGAGGCGGGGAGAAGGTGTCACTGTGTGGTGAATTTGTGTGGCAAAAGGACACGAGGCAGCCACGAGCTCCACAAGCCTCCAGCACAGGTTTCTGGGGCAGTTTGCTCTCAGCGTGATGCCTGTGCGGTCCCTCATCCCAGCCACATCAGTGCAGAGTATTTTTGGTGCTCCCTAAGCAGCCCACGGGAATTTTTGAGGGGCTCAGTAATCAAACACTTTTTTTTTTTTAGCAAAAGGCTGCCCCAGGAATTTAGCACAGAAGCCCAGGAGCTGAGATTTCTCACTTTGCTGGTCTGGGGCTATCTCATCCAAGCTCATCTATCGAATGGTGCCAGCTTATCTGCTGGGGGCTGCGGCAGCAGCTCACTGCTGTTCCTGTCCCCTCTGGGTGCCACTCTGGGAGCTGCATTTGGGTGCTGGATCCTGTAACGTACCCACTTCACTCCATGGACTCCAAGCCAGACAAAGGTGGAGATGCCCTAAGCCCTCAAGTGCAGAGATACAGTGCAAAGGGCCACCACGGATGTATGGCCAACCCTCTTCCCAGCCATTAATAAGAGATAGAAAGTCCGGTTTGCGGGAGGAGCCCAGACCAGACTGGGCTTTGATGGCTGCTTCAACCCTACAGGTATGGCTAAGAGCCTGGAGATGTTGCAACGATCACCTTGAGCCAGACCAGCACAAATTCCTTCTGCTGGTCTGGAAGGGACCGCAGGGAACTGGGGTTTGGCAACAGGAGACAGCTTGGCAGCTCCACAGCCATGCCGTAGATGAGCACTTGTTTGCAGCGGCTGGCTGCTGGGCATCCATGGATAATGACTGCGTGGCCTGAGTCCAGGTCCCAGGAGATAATGACAACTGATAAGAGCTCTCCAGCAAATCCCTTGGAGGCGATGCTCTTCAGGAGCAATCACCGCTGCTGCTCCGTGCCAGCCCGCCTGCTCAAGTGGATTTCCTCCATGGGAGGCATCAGCAAAACGCTTTGCAGCACCTCTGGGCAGCCCTGCAGGGTCCCACCTCATCACGCCTCAGTGAGGACTTCCAATGGCTCTTTACCAAAAACACTTAAAAGAGATTAAATTGCCAAGTGGGGATATTTATACGCGTCAGAATGACTCTTGGAGCCACTGCTGCTGTTAACCCTTTGAGTCCTTCTCTCAAGGCAGGAATTTTGTTGGGCCTTATTTTTGTATGGGAACAAAACGTTGAGGGAGTTGGAGCCTACCTTTGGCTTCAGGGCAAGGCGAGGTGCAGGGATTGCAGCTTAATGGTGTGTGGGATGTGTTACATGGCTCCTTGGTGCCATGACTTGGGGTTAGGAGCAGTGGCTGCCGAGCAGAGCGAGGGGCTGGGCTGCAGTCCTGTCCCCTTCTTGCCCAAGCAAGGGCCTTAGCATGCAGCTGCCCAAAGCCACACCAACATCAGGGAGAGGAGTCAAAATGGTTCAGACTGCGCTGAGGTCGGTGCCACCAGAGGGGCTGGGGACATGGGCCGGGCACCGGCTGCCTTTGCTCCCTTGTTGGGCTTACACCTATAAAAGCAGATTTTAGGGACATCGTGGAGGGTTTTGTGCCTCCTGCGGCCTTGCAATGCAGACCACCAGCAGCCAGGAGTGCTGCCAGCCGTAATCCCAGCCCCCGTGTCAGGAGCTCCTTGTCTGCATGTTGGTCCCACAAAGCCAGGACAGATGATGGGGCTGGAAGAGGCGGACAACAAATTTATCCCCAGCATTAGACAGTGTTCCCCCACCCATAGGTCCTTTACTGTGAAGGGGGACTCTGTCCTTCCCAGCTGGGACTCCTCTGCAAGCACAGGAAGCCCTTCTTGGCCCAGGACAACCTTGAGCCTCCCACCTTGATCCCCTCAGCTGGTTGCTTGCCTGTGGGATGGTCTTACCCAGAATGAGGGACAGACTGGAAACCCTCTGCACCAGGATCCAGGTGGGAGGAGGATGTGTCCCGAAGGGAAGCATTCCTGTGTGTGAACACTGCACGAACACTGCACCGGGAGAGGTTCAGGCTGGGTATGGAAAAATTTCTTCTTCCAAAGAGTGGAGATTGGCACAGGCTGCTCAGGGAGATGGTGGAGTCATCATCCCTGGTGGGTTCAAGAGCCATGGAGATGTGGCACTTGGGGACATGATTTAACAGCATGGTGGGGATGGGCTGACAGTTGGATCTGGTGTTCTTGGAGGTCTTTTCCAACCTTCATTATTCTATGATAATTCCATGATGATGATTCTGATTCTGTGACAGCTCTGCCCCTTCTCCAGGGCAAAGCAATGCCCTCAGTCCCACAGCTGCAGACCCAACCACCACACCTTCCATTGGCATTGCTCCAGGCTACAGAACCACCAGGGGTTGGAGCTCCATGAAATTCGCTTCCTGTCTCTTTTTGGGGGAGCACTGTATCATTTTGACCCAGTTCTCTTTAAACTCTTGGTCAGAGACTCCAAGAGACGAGCACAACGCACAACGTCAGGGCAGATGGGGATGTAGAGGGGGAATAGAGGCGGAGCACGGCCATGGCATCGCACCCACTGTGGACTGGGATGGAGTTGGAAGGGGTGAGGGAGCAGGATGGGCTCCTACCGGTGCCACCAGCTCGGGGTGGGGGCAGGGCAGAAATGACACAGCCCGGCCATTTCCACAAGACCAGCTTTAATATCAGTCATGAGAACGAGGAGAAAGCACAGAATCCATTAACGGGAAAAAAAATGATAATAAAAATAAAAATAAATTTAAAAAAAAAATAAAAAAAATTAAGAAACCCACCGCCCCGTGCCCACCCACCGCAGACTGTCCAGGCACTGCAGACGGAGGAGGGTGACACAGCAGCCGGGTGGGGACGATCCACCGAGAGCCACCCGGTCTGGCCCCTCCGCAGGGATGCTCACCTGGGGGTGACAGGCAGCGCTGAGGCCTCGGGGACCCGGCTTAGCTTAAGATTCATCACAGACTGACACGAAGGACAAGAACGTAAGAAGAATCCGAGAGCTGTGACTTTTTGTTTCTTTATTCTAATTCAGCCTACGACGTTAGTAATGGTGATTTCAGGGGATGGCTGGGCCCGCGAGTTCCTTCTTGTAGTGAAAATCAGAGACTGTAAAGAGGAACAGACCTTAGAAAGAGAGCTGGGGACATGTCGCCGTAAAAAGAACTGGCATGCAAGTGCTTGGTACGTGGGGCAGTGTGTGAGTGGCAGGGCTTCGCTGTGTTTGTGCTGCTGGTCTCTGTGTTTTGTACAGTTCAAAAATGAGCTGCTGCCTTCACAGCTTGAAGAGAACCCCCCCAAAGGAAAGGACAACACAAGTCAAGTCCAAGGCGCCTCTCGCTTGGTTTTGGCAGAGTATATATATAATATATATATTTTTTTTTTAATGCATAGCGATTTTTTTCCTTTTTTTTTTTTTTTTTTAATTATTATTATTATTTTTCGCCCCCATTGCAAACCTGAGCTCGGTCCCTGCTTTCCCGTGCAGTTTCCCTTCCTTAGGTGTTGGCACTGTGGAGCGGTCGGGCGGTATCAGCAGGCGATCTCCTCCAGTGTTCCCAGGGTGGCCTGCAGCGGCACGGTCACAGTGTGGCTGATGGTTTCCGAATGGTTTGGCATGGGGTCACAAGTGCTCTGCAGTGGAGAACGGGGATGGAGTTACCCTGGGGCTGCTCGCCACCCCCCGCCTCTCCCCACGGCACCGATTCCTTTTTTTTTAGAAGCATGACAGCATCAGCCCTTGGGAAATGACGCAGTGATGGGGCCCCTTACCATGTTTTCATCATGGCTCCCTTCCTCTTCCTCCTTTCCGAGTAGGTCTAATAATTTCTCCTTGATCAGCTGCAAAAGAGGGAGGGTTGGTTGAGCTGGGCAGGAAGGGGTGAGCACGCTGTCCTCCTGCATGGGCACCTGCAGGGCACGCTGCAAGCTATGGCCCCCTCCAGGTGCACTGGGGTTGGAGGACCCAGACTCGTGGTGAAGGAGAGAATCTTTCAAAGAAAACCACCCCGTGTCTCAAACCTGAATTTTTCACAAGAAAAAAAACCCCAAAACCTCAATTTAAAAATATATCTTTGGAAATTTATTGGAAATGTCAGCTATGAGAACGTGGTTTCCCTTTGCAGCCGTGTTTTGCTGCTGAAAAGCAGATTTGATTTTCAAGGGAAATCCCACAAAGGTTGAGAAGTGAGAGTGTTTTTTCTGAACATCTTCCTCTGGGAGGAAAACAAAACAAAACAAAACAAACAAGCCAAAAATGTGAACAATTGGGTCAGCTCCTAAGGAAGGACGGGTGATGCTGGCAGGAGGAGATGCTCAGCAGGGATGCAGGAGTGGCTGCACGCTCTGCCCTGGTCCAGGACTGAGCAGAGGGCTGTGCTGAGTGAACAACGAAAAAAACTAATGTCTAGGTTCAACATTTCCTTTGATGTTGGCTAAGTCTCCAGGAAAGAACAGGTGTATCTGTTTGGCAATTTCAGAGAGTTTACAAATGCTTTGGTTGAAAATGAGTTTAAGGGGCATTGAGCCCTGCCTTGGAGAAGCCCAGATCAACCCAGTGCAGGTGATGAGTTATTTAAGGCATTTTATTCCTGCTCTCCCCACCCAGTTTGGGCCAAATATTCAGCACACATGACTATGAAGGTGAACTTCTGGTGCACCCCAGGCATGCAGCAGGAGATGGGGTGCTCAATTAAGCCATGTTTCCCCGAAAAGAAGAACAAAAGAAAAAAAAATACAGCAAGAAAAAAGCATATTTGACAAGTTCTATAAGCAGATATCAAACAAAGGAAAGAAACAGAGATGGGAAAAATCCAGACTTTGCCAGGTTTCTTATTACCTTCTTATGAAAGAACCCCAAGCAAGCTGAGAATAGGTGATTTTAATGAAATTCTGTGTGAATGGAGATTGAGATATAAACTGAGGCACTGGTTCTGTTTGCACACCAAAGCCATTATTAGCCTTAGGCTTGTAATTTTCAATATGTTTTATGGCAGGATAATGCCACCAAACGTTCACAGCCACCCAGAAGGGGCTGTGATGGGGGGTGACTGTCTTAAAATGCGAAGTCAACACCCATCCTTTAATAAAATTTGGGAGCTTTTTCAGGATGCTTCATTAAGATTGGAGCAGAGAGCTCAGCTGCCCGTCCCTGTGCACCCATCTGGCTTGGCACACACTGATGCAACTGCCATGAGCAACCTCTAACTACGACATCCCATGGGATTGAAAGTCCCTGATGCCATTGGGGCAAGGAGCTGAGACAGGGCTGGATGATGGAGGTGCAAATCGTTGCATATTTGGGTGTAAGGAGCCTAAAACCATTGCATTTAAATCCCCCTATGAGCCAAATTAGCAGGAGGCACCTTGGGGTGGGAAGTGCCAAATTTGCTGGAAACTCCTTCTCCCCACAGGTGTTGCATCCCCCTTGAAACTATCCCTTAAACTCATTCTTTCCTGCTGTTAAATAGGGCCAACACCTGCATGTTTGTGTTCCTGGGGCCATCTCATTGCAAACAGGGAGCTATACCCAGCCTTGGCAGTGGAGGTGCTGCCCCCAGCAGCTTGCTGCAGCCCCTCCCTGCCTCAGTTTCCTCTTTTATAATCCAAAATCATGAGCTTGACCCCCAACATGTAGCCATTTGCAATACAGTGAAGAAGACTGGGAAATGAGGTCCTGGAGGAGAGGATGCCTGAAGAAGGGTTTGTTTAGACTGTGGCCCGTTTGAGGTGAAAAACAGGGGAAAAGCATCCAAGTGACAGAGGTGGCTTTTGGGCCACGAGGATGTGGAGAGCATCCTGAATCCATCTGTGTGCTTGCATGGGCAGTGACAGAGGATGTTCTGGGGATGATGCCTGCAATGGGGTTTTAGCAGCACGTTTGGGATTGCTGAAGCCAGTTTTGGCGTCGCAGCACATAAAAGCCAAAACCATCTCCGAGATGTTGAGACATAAGGCTTCACAGGGGAAATTGCTGAGACAAAAAGTGATTACAAAAATCCAGGGTTCATAACTCTGCTGCTGGAGGGCAGGAGGAGGAAGAACTGTGGGTAGCAGCGTCCCCCCAGAATGCTTCTTGCAACAATTGCCATTAAGGAGGGCTTGCACTTTGCAGCAGTGCTCTTGGCCATCAAGGAGCCCAGGATCATGGTCCAGCTCAGCTCAGCTCTTCTACCAATCTCTGTGCCCCACGGCTGCTGGCACAGAACAGGGACTGGGGCTTCCCACTGTGGGCAGCAGCACGAGTCCAGCCCCACTGCTTCTCCAGCTGATGGGTGGCCAGGCACTAATTAAAGGCATGGGATAATGACAGGCATGGAAAGATGGTAACAGTGCGGCTGCATGTCAGCCCCCTGCATGAAGAGCCCCCACTTCTTTAGCACTGATGCAGGGAACCCACATGATGCTACATAGCCAAGCCTGGTCCTATAGCACTATTGCAGGGCATTAATTATATTGTGCGTTATATAGCAAATTATATAGTGTAATTAATTGATAACTAATATAGTGATTTACAGTGATTTATAACTAATAATTATAGAATTAGTTGAGCACATTGGGCATGGAGGGATGTGGTCCATGATCTGGCATCAAGGCTTCAAGCCCACCCCCTGCTTGAGGAGCAGGGCTCTTACCTCGTATATATAATCGAAGAGCTCTAGTATAGTAAGGATACTAGCACCGATAAAAAGCCCCATCTGGCCTCCAATGTCACCTAGGAGAGAACAACACACTGATGGGTTCATCCATCCCTGGGGGTGGGAGCAGAGAGGGGTGGACCTGCTCAGCCCTGTAGCCTGAAATCCCAATGCTGAAATCAGAGATGGAGGGGACTGGGTGTGCACCAGGTCTTGGTTCAGCTGACAGCAAACTCGTGGCTGTGCTGGGGGCTGATGGCTTAGGGATGTTCTTAAAGGCATCCATGCTACCATGGTGCAGCTGGGCAGGGTGGGTCGATGGACACTTCTCCTGCTAATGAGGCCTTCAGCCTAATGAGGATTTGACGCCTCCACTTTGTGTGCAATGGCATCTGAGGAACCATCTGTCACAGCCAGACAGCAGGTTCCATCCCAGCAATCCCAAAGGCCTTCCCAAAGTGGGCAGTGAAAGGAGAAGGATGCTGGGGAAGAATTAGGTAACGTCCCATGGAGCCAAACAAAAATCCACAAATCTGCCACAGAGAGGACAGGGAGCAGGGAGATGGCTGGCTTTTATTTTGTGACATCTCAAGGCTGTCTCTACTTGAGTCCTGCAATGCTGCAGGGCAGCAACCCAAGGCAAAAAGCTTGGGGTCCTGGCTGGCCCTGTTGGAAAGGAAGATGGATTTGGAGTATGTAGGAGGTGATGGGTAGAAGGTTTTAAGAGGTTTACTCCTCCATGCACTGCCTTTACAGCATGGAGAGCACCCATGAGAGTGTCCATCGCCTGCTCGACCCAAACATTAGGGCTCTGGTAGCCAGCAAAGATGGAGCAGTTAACCTCTCACAGGTGACACACAGTGGTCCCTGGGACTTTCCCCAGCTTGATGTCAGAAGGAAAAGAATAGAGGGGATTGAAAGCATGTGGCCAGAAACGTGGTTGGACCTTGCTGGGATTTCACAGGATGCACCCACTGTGCATCTGCCCATCCCATAAACACACCTGGCTCCGAAATGCACCCCCGCCACCTCCTTACCAAGTAAGGCTGCCACTTCATAGGCTTTCTTCTGCTCAATTGTCTCATAGTTGAGTGCTTCAAAAAATATGTCCAAGACAAGAATATTCTCTCTGTAGAAAGAGGACAACAGCACCAGCCCATCAGCTGCCAGCGGCCTCATGCACTTTGGGACAAGAGAAAAGAAAAGGGATTTTGGGGCTTCTTTCTCCTTCCTGTCCTCACCAATCTCTTTCTGAGGCCCTCAGCAACCTATAGACACTTGGATCTCTTGGAGACCAAGGCCAAGCTCTTGGCAAGGTGTATTGCTAAGGTCTAAGCACTGGTGGCTTAAATGGCCAATGGGGCTTTACTTTTCCTTCTCCCCTACAAAACAAAGGAGATCTGTTTTCTGCAACACTCACGAGATATATTTTTCTGACTTGTTAAACTTCTTCTCCAGGTACTTGGCCGAAGTCTTGCTGGGGATCTTGACCATGGAGAGCTCTTTGTTGTACCTGGTCAGGTTACAGGGCATCCTGCAGATGCAGTAATTGCTGTCCTTTTCAGCAAGTAAACCTGGAGAAGGTGACATTGGTAGGTTTCAGGAGCTGGGGACACTCAGCAGATGTGGACCCAGAGGCCACAAAGCCCAGAGAGAAGCCAAGCAGTCAGATTTCAAAAGAGAAGAGCTGCAAGAAACTCAGTCCCAGCCACTTCTCTTCCATTTCATTGCATGGCCATTTCTAGCACCTTGGAGAAAGACCCTTTGCTGGAGGCCACACTCTGCTACCAGCATCTGCGTAGGGATGTAGCTCATCTCATGCCAACCCTCCATATGCATCCTGCCAACAGCACTCAACTCTGGAGTCTCCTAAATCCCAGTCTAGAATGGGTGGCTTCCTCCCAACCCAACCCCAACCCCAACCCCAAACCCAAATTGAAACTCAAACCCAACCCAAAATCCAAACTCAAACCCAAACCCAGACCCAGACCCTCCTACACATCTCAGGGTGCCTGTTATCCTGATTTTTGTTGCCCTGATGGAGCCATGTGCCCACATAGCACTAGAAGAACCTCATCAAAGGTCTCATCAAAACGCATCGCTGGGCTGCAGCTGCTCCAAATCACCCGCAGGAAGGTGCAGGCTGCAGGACGTGCCACCAGCTTGGGACACCTGTGACACCAGAGCCATCTATATGGATTCAGAAGTCCACGCTGGACTCTGCCAGCACCTGAATTTATACTGCAACGGTCAGTGAGCTGACAGTCATCTCTCACTGACATCACAACTCCTTGGTCGGTGACCTCACATTCCATCTGCATGTATTTGGGCATCAGCCTGGACCTCCATCACCCTCTATCATTATTTTCTTTTGTAATGGTGATATATTTGGGAAAATAAAAATTGCATGTTTATTATCTATCTCCACAATAATCTATCTTCTGTGACCTGTTTACACTTTCTGAAACTTAGAGAGACACTTTTTTGCGTGTTCCGCTTTGGATGCCATACAAATTGGTGATAATCTTTATGTCTTGCTTGCTTCTTATGCCAAATGCTCATGTTACAGCAGGTTGTTTGCTCACCCTTTCCCATGCGATCTACTCCATGGGACCTGTTTTAGCTGGGGGTTGGACTAGATGATCTCCAGAGATCCCTTCCAACCCCAACTCTGTGGTTCTGTGACATCTCCTGGTACTCACCGAGCGCAGGCTCTGCGCATTCCTTGTACTGCTCCGGGGTACAGAAGGGAGCATCCCCTGCAGGGAAAGGACACATCCATCATCAGCTGCCACTGCTGCAAGGGACTGCGGACTCGGCAAACTTTTCAGCCCTGTCCTGTCACCCTGACTTCAGTTCCAAACTGCGCTGAGGATTGTGTGGGGACAGCAAGGAAATGTCACTCCCTACCTTCCACTGGCAGAGCAGGCAAGGCTGGGGGGTGGGCAATGGAGGGATAGCAGCACCTGTCCCCTCTCTGCCTGCCATGGGGGCCTTTTCTTTCAAATCAAGCAGAGGGTCACTGGAAACACCACCAAGGGATAAGGAGAGGTAATCAGACCCCAGTCCTATCCCTATTTCAGAGCATTTTGCAAACGCTTTTAGCATTCTCCTCCCTTTAGGGCAACGTATTCTCAGCTCCTTCAGCCCCAGGACCCCTGTCACCCCTTCTGGCTCGTTAACCCCAAATGGCCCAGGTTGGGTGGAGGGGTGTGCACTGACCTGGCATGTGAACCATTTTGCAGTTGCAGTTTTCCACAATGTACCGGGTCTCGCAGTCGATCCTGCAAGCCGTGATGCTGTAAACGGGAAAGAAGTCTAAGCCCATGTCTGACGAGCGACATTCACCCCACGGCGGAGGCAGGTACGTCAGCTGCAAGAGAGGGAGGAGGGGATGTCAGGGGGCACGGGGAGCGGGTGCAGCATCTCCTCCTCTTGCCTGAGAGGAGCCCCCCAGCACATTTAGTGTTGTTTATAAGGAGAAGATGGAGAGGTGCTGCTGCAAGGAAAGGCCATGGTGTGACTTTGCCCAAAGCAAGGGACAGGGTTTGGTGAACAGTGTTATTTTACCCCATGGATAGGAAGGAAAGGGATCACAAAGCCTCCAGCCCAACCCCAAAAACCCAAACCCAAGTCACTCCCAACACCGATTCCCAAACCTGTCCAGGGAGACAGTGAAGCTTAGCAGTCCAATCCTGCATCCTGATCTTGGAAACGGCATTATGCAGTTTCAAGCACCGACTTCTCAAACCCATCCTCACTCTTCCAGGGACTTTTTGCCTTAAAGCACCCCCTGTGCTGCAGAGCTACCCCCCCAAAGAGCCACAGCACAATGGTGCACAGGGGATGCACAGCACCAGACATTCTGCAAGCTGGAAGGAGCACTTGGCCCTTTCTCTTGCAACACTGAGAAAATCCTGTGCAGGTGTCACTGAAATCTGGGAACACAGAGACTGCTGGGGAGGCTCCCACCTGCAGATGGCTCTGGCTTTGGTGAGAGCAAACATGGGGCAATCAGCACTGCTGTGTGACAGCTCCTGGCTCAGACATTCTAATCTCACAGGGATGACGCAGACAGTGCTGCGCAGACAAGAAGCAAATAAAGGTAACAGCAAGATCCCAACAAAGCAACCACTGTGATTGCTCTGGTGGGAGCAAACCTGGGTTTGCACCATTCCCCTCCTCAGGCACTTTCTTTACAAAGTGCACCAGGTGACAGCCCCCAGACACCTGCACAGCCTTGAGAAGGGGACAGGTCAGACCTGTCCTTTTCCAAACACCTGCACACAGCCAATCCCCTCTCTGTCTGCTCTCCTGGCATCGCATGGGGCTGGGGGCCCGTCTTTGCTCCTCTGTTCGCACACCACCTTGCACAAAGTAACGTGGAGCGCTCAGTGTGAGTGCAATGCAAACCCTTCCGCTGTTACCACTGTAACACAAATGCAAAGATAAGAAAAGCAGAACACTGCAATCCACCACAGAAACCTTAACTGCAAACCCAGAACATGCTGCAGGAAAAACAGCCACTCTGGCTACCCCACGGCCAAATCCACCTTGTTTGCCTTCTGTATGCAGCTTGGCAGCCATCCCCATTTCTCTTTATCTTCGCTAAATGTTCTGCAATACTTTTTGCTACAGAGCAGAAAATAGCATTCCCCTAACCCCTCCTTCTTGGTGTTTTAAAGCAGCATCCAACTTGCCGTGCTTTGCTCCAAACACAGAAGGCTTTGTGCTGGCAAAGCATGTTGGCTGAACAGAAACATTCGTTGAAAAATGTAGTAACATTAATCACATTCTAAAATAAATATGTAAACATATGGTGGTGGCCTGTGAGCCCAGGACCTAGGGGCCAGGCTCTGCCATGCTTCTCTGGGGCTGTCTGGGGCTCTTCTGGAGATGGAGGGGAAAGAGGAGAAAAGGGGTGAGCCAAGAAGTGGCAGATCCTGCAGGGTGAATAATGAGCCCAGGAAACCTTCAGGCATGGACGTGGGATGATTACAACAAAATCACAGAATCACAGGATCATTAAGGTTGGAAAAGACCTCTAAGATCATCAAGTCCAACTGTCAACCCATCCCCACCATGCCCACTCACAGAATCATGGAATCATAGAATCATAAAGGTTGGAAAAGACCTCTAAGATCACCAAGTTCAACGACCAACCCATCCCCACCATACCCACTCAACCACAGAATCGTTAAGGTTGGAAAACACCTCCAAGATCATCCAGTCCAACCCATCCTCACCATGCCCACTGAGCCATGTCCCCAAGTGCTGAATTTCCATATTTCCTGAACACCTCCAGGGATGTGACCCCACCACCTCCCAGGGCACCCACCCAATTGACACGACGTGAGCCACTCAGACCTGTGATGCGCTCCAGGTCTCCTTGGTGAGATCTCCTGTGAGAGCAGAGCCCTCCAAAGCTCCTTCCGAACATTTGCTCCCCTTTTGCACCAGCCTGCAGGGCCCGGGAGCTGTTAAAACTCTGCATGGCTTTGACTTAGCAACCACTTAGTAGCTAAAAATCTACACTGGGCTTTAGTTGCAGCTAGGAAGAGAAAGAGAGGATGTTGTGAAGATCTTGTCTAGTGATGAGGATAGCTGGGCATGGGGACAGCCTGGAAGTAAGGGACAGCCTGGGGAAGAGGCCAGGCTTTGGATAGGGAATCCTGCCCCGTGGCCCGGGATGAGCTCACAGCTCAGCCAAGCTGGAGTAACCCCTCTGTGAACAATTTTGCCACGAACATTTCCCATCCAGGAATGCAGAGGTGCTGTGCTCCCCCCAGCGCTGCTGGCTGCCAGTTCCCAGTTCCCTGTCTCTGAGCTGCAGCTGGAACCATGGCAGCCCTGCAGCACAGCCATCCTCCAGAGCAGCCACAGGCCCTGGCCTTGGTAAGGTGGCAGCTCCAGGTCCCTCCTTGCATGGGACCAGGGGCAGACCCCAGAAAACCTCAGCACATGGCTGAAGGGGTCCTGGTGTAACAGTGAGCCCTCTTCGGCTCTGGCTCCCACCACCCAGGCAAGCAGAGAATCACCAGCTGCCTTCCCCTGCATCCTGCGAGCATCAATGCTGCTTTTCAAGCGCTGATGGAAAAAACCTTTGCAGTATCACCCATGGGCCCTGGAGTTCCCCAAATCCACTCAAATGTGAGTCGCTGCTCAGTTCAGAGCTGCTCAGCACAACACGCAGCCATCTCTGCCCCTCGCAGGTCCCATCTGAGACACAGACAGTTCCCAGGTGTGGAGACGCAGCCGGTGAAGGGTTCCCATCTGCGGGACCAGCTGAGAAACAGAGAAAAAAAAAGCAGCTCCCAGGCATGGCAGCATCCTCCAAGCAACAGGGCTGGCTCTGAGCTGGGTGGTGATGAAAGTCAGCAAAGCAGCACCTTTGAATGAAAACACCGAGAGCGTCTCTGCGACAATAGCAAAGTGTTGTTTGAAGAGGATCTTTTCTCATTTGCTTTACACTTGCAATATAATAGAGTACCAGATGCCATCATTTAGTCATCCGCAATGGAGAAAGGGGCCCATATGTCGCACGTTGTATGATAAAGGAGAATAAATAACCACCGGCTCAGATGGAATCAGCTGTCTTCCAAACACCACCATACACAAATCTTTTAAGCCCTTTAAATTTTATTCTGAAATGTAGGTGACAGGGTGACAGGATCAGAAAATGATGGAGTCACCACCAGACACTGAGCTCACGCAGCTTTTGCTCAGCTAGCGTTGGATTTGAGCCACGGTGCTCACGAACCAGCACCGCGTCTGCAGGCAGTGCATGGGCTGAATGCTTAATTAAGCCAGATTCATTAACAGAGTTAAGTCTTGTTTCACAGCCAGGACCACGAGCACTATCCACCCATGACCTGCACTGGCACAGACCCCACACAGCAAAGCAAAGCTGGCTTGCTTCCCCCTCAAAGCGTGGTGTTCTGTGGGGCTTTACCTTGTGCATGCCCCCGCAATCCGCTCCCCTCCAGCTTCCCAAACGCAGCGGTAGATGCAGCACACAGACCCACCGTGCACTGCCCATGGGGTTTTTTTGCTCTCAGTGTCAGTCAGACTGTCCCTCCCTTGAGGATGTCGATGAACTCTTCTCTCACCAAGGGACTCATCAAGGGCTATTAGTGGAGCTTCCATTGTAATTACAGCTTCAGAGACACACTGCTTCCCTGGTGCTCTGTAATTTGAAATCAGAAGCAAACCCTGAGCTGATCAGCAGCCACCCGCGGGCATGGGACTTCTTGGGAGGGAGCAGACACATCACTGGGGATCACGCTGTGTGCTGCCCCCTGGCACAGCACATCCTTGGAAATGCTCCCCAATGATTGCTGCTCTGAAATGATCCTTCAGAGCCTGCTCAGCCCCATGGCCAGGCTCTACTCTTGCACCTTGCAGGGGAAGACTCAAACCAAGGGGGCAAACTCTTCTGGAGCCCACAGAAGGATCCCTGAGCCAAAAAGCAATGGAGCAAAATCCTGAGTTTCTCCCTATGCCACGGTTTATTCCCTTGCATGGCCCTATCCATTCTCCCACGAGTCCTGCAAGCCCTGGGGCTACTGCAAGCCTTGGGGTTCATACGAGCCCTGGGGTTCATGCAATGGTGAATCCATCTGCAAGATCATCCCTCCCTGCGAGCCACCTTAACCAGCACGGCATGGTCCGACACTTAAATTCAGCCCCAGCACCTAATTGAGGTCAACAAACCCGCATCCCTCTTGCACTTGCTGTTGTTAGTACTTAATTAATTAATTAAATGCTTGTTAAATCACCTTGATTCCTGCTATTAGGGGATTATGGCAAGCGGCTGCAAACTGGCAGGTGCTGAAAGAAAAAGGAGCAAACGGAGTTGTCTCCTTATAAACACAATGGATCTGCTTGCCCCAAATGCAAAACAATAAAAGAAGGGCTGCTCCCCACGACAGTGTGGCCACCAAATGTGTGACAGCCCATGACAGCAGCCATCGTCCCCATTTGGGCACAACCTTCCCCTGGTACAGCCTTCCCCTGGCCACGCTGCTCGGCTGCTGGCTCTGAGCTTCCTGATAACTGCAAACATCTGCCTGCAGCTGGAGGGGGCTACTTTTCTCTAACCAAATCTCTGCTTTTCCTACCCATTTAATTCTATGCAACAGGAGAGATGTGGGGATGTGATGAAGCTGCTTCCAGCCCCTCTTGCAGCTGTGCTCTGTGTTAAATCTGTGTTGGCTCAGCACCACCTGGTGCTGCCAGGCTCCAGGGAGGGACACCCGATGTCCCTGCCACCGAGCTCTCCCTGCAGCTCACAGACCCAAGGCTGTGTTTGCATTTGCTGCAAATGAAATAATAACCAGAAACCTATGTTCTTTAATGAGACATCAAATGGCATCAACTTAATAGAATTTCAATCCCAGACAGCTTTAGCACTTGTAAAATACCTAAAAAGCTCAGCACGCATGCAGCTCGCAGTGCTTGTCACCATCTCCTGGTTAATGATGCTGGAATTCCTCCATTTATCGCCTTCCTGTCTGGGCAGGGTGTGCCCTGTGCCATGCAGCTGTTCCTTCCCATTTGCACCAAAAGAGCTGTCTCCAGCGATGAGAGCTTAACCCTCCCAGCAGCATACAGGGCCCCGGAGCAGGGCGTGGGAGGGTTTCACAGTCCTCAGCTCCCCACGTGCTGGATTTGAAAAAAACATGCATTTAGGCATGAAGAGATTTGGGAAATGTAGGAAATTTGGGACCCTCCAGGTCCTCTTTTCCTTGGGAATGATTTTGCAAAGCAGAAGCCATTGGGTGGCTGCACTCCACATTTTTCTCCCCTGCTCTGTGCCTTTTGCTCGTGTTTGAAATGGCAACGAGTCTGCCTTCCTCCACAGCCCCTCATCCCGGTGGGCAACGTAGGCTCTGTTTCTTGGACCATGCTGGCCAAATTCACACAGGTACCCAATTCTTGGAGGGCATTGGATTTTCTGGAGCTCTGCTGTCATCACCAAGTGGCTTTCCGCCTTTTAAAATCAAATCCTATTATCCACATAACAAAGCAAAAGGCTGAGGAACACCCTGACCATCACTCATACACACCCACGATGCGTTTGGTGCTTCTCTTCATGGCCTCCTTCCCAAAGGAGCCCTTTCAGACTCTCCCCATTCAGACTCACTGCTCCTCACCCCCACTCATTCCCACTGCTCACCTCCAAACCCATTTCCCTTTTGTACCACTTTACCCATAGGATGATTCCAAATGCCACTTTCCAAGCAAAACCGCACCGCTGCCTGATGAAAACATCACTGCAATCGGTCCCATGCATTTTCACCATGCTGACCACTGCTGGCTGGCTTCGTGCTGCTTAATTAATTAAGATCCTAATGACAGACCAGAGGAAATCAACAGGGAGAGTGTGTGGGATCATGGGAAACAGAGAGAAATCGGAGAGCGAACGTTTCCAGGAGGAGGTGTAAGACCGTAGGTAGAAGATGCTCTGAGTGAGCGTCGGCAAACTGGGGAAATGCGACTTAATTGCTCCTGATTTTCAAATGCAACTGCCCACACCCTGTTTGAAAATAGAGTGATGGCTGCCAGACCCTGAGTCCCTGAGTCTCTGTAATTACACTTCTGATACTGCAGCTGTCGGTAGCTGACGCTCTCCGTCCCGTGCAAACGTTACAAGGGGATGAGTCTCCAAGGCCCACTAGAGCCCTATAAAACAATATTGCTCCGTCTTTGAACCTGTTGCTTAATTGAAGCCTCTTAAAATTTTTATTGCCAAGTTGGCAGAAATTGCCATTTTAGTGTGCTCTTCATCTTCTCTGACACACAGTGCTGGTGGTGTTGCGGGGAGCAGCCAGCATCAATCCCACCCACCATGGGCAATGCCTTCGGGGCTACTGAGCTATGATGATGCCATAAAGCACAGCTGGGAAAATGGGATGAAAAGATGCCAAATCCAGGAGGAATGTGTCTTTTAGAGGGAATCAGCCTTCCAAAATATGAATGGCAGCATGGGTTGCAGCTTCTCCAATGCTATGCATGATGCATGGAAGAGAGGCTTGCTGCAGCACTGGGCTCACCCAGAAGAGCTGCAAAGGGGGGAAATTTGGGGATGAAATTGGGGGTGAAAATTGGATGTGAAACCAGGAGCAGGGAGCTGGAGGGCACAGCCCCGTGCAAGGTGCTCCTGCCCTGCTGGGAACCAGCCATGCTTGCAGCCTTCCTGTGCTGCTGCTCCAGGTTTGGCCCATTCATGAGCAAACAAACTGTATTCATTAGGCTCTCTGATAGCCATGGAACGGCTCTGCTGCATGGCCCGAGCATCGCTCGCTCTGCCCCAGCTCCCCTTCTTGTGCAAAATGGTGTGAAAACCCCAGAAAACGGCAACCACAGCCTCATGTATCTGTGTGAACCACTCCAGCTGCCCTCCTACATCACCCAGAGAGGATTTCTGATGTCCTCCACAAAGCCACTCCTGTTTTAATCACAACCACACTGCCTGAACTCAGCCCCAGCTCCTAAATTTGAAGCAACAAGAGGGGATTGCTTCAGCCTGAGATATCCGTAGCAGAAAAACAAAGCACAGACAACATGCATGGAGAGCCCCAGCTCGCATTGCCCTCGCTTTCCCTGACTTAGCAAGCACAGCAGCTGCTTGCATCGTCCCCGCCTGCGGTGCCACCTGGGTGCTTCCTCCCGAAACCACGAACATCGCCATGCGTGAACGTCACCAAAGTGGCCAACGTTTCCTACAGGTCACTTTGCTGGAGGGAGCATGGGTCAGAGGGCTCAGCTACTGCAGCAGGAGGAAAAAAGCTGATTTTTTTTTTTTT
Source organism: Penelope pileata (assembly GCA_013396635.1). Lineage (NCBI taxonomy): Eukaryota > Metazoa > Chordata > Aves > Galliformes > Cracidae > Penelope > Penelope pileata. The sequence goes on from WBMW01003492.1 coordinate 59,577, forward strand.
TTAGATTGACAGCTCATTTTCAAGCGACATTTAATGAGATCACAGAGCCAAGGTTTGCTTTCGACAAAGGGCTTTGGGACAGCTGTCTGTACAAAGGTCCAGCTTTTATCACCATTAACCCAGCCACAAAGACATTCCCTCCACCCCAAAGCCCTTCTCAAAGACACTGTCTGCCTAATTTTTTGGTGCTGAGCATGGAGAAATGCTTACAGCTAACACAGAGCCTCGTGTGAGCTGGGAGAAGCAGAACCACTGCTCTTAGCTGAGCATTTCCACCCCTCTCCAGCTGGAAGGTCGTTTCATTTATGCTTCACAGTGGTATAAAAGACTGCAATAACTTGGCTGGACTCAGTCCTCTGGGTGATGTTCACGGGGTTGCCTTCCTTTTGTCCTGACTTACTGAAGAAGCAGCACGTGCCTGCCCCGGCTGTGGAGATGCAGAAATAAAAAGAGACTGAATCAGAGCCCGGAATCAGAAATGTGTTTGGAGTGGGAGGAGGTGGGTGTGCCTGGCTGCTCCCTGCAGGGTAATTAGACAAGGCAGCAGCGTGTGTGTGCTGAAATGGTTGTAATTAGGCAAAAAAATGACCTTATTATGTCTCATGGGTGAAGGCTTTGCAGCCCATGGTACAATTTTAAACCTGACATAGAATGGCTGGCACTGAGCAGCAATGTGCCCTGTCCTCTGCCAGCACTGAAACTCAGCAAAACCTGCAGAAGGGGGACACGCTCCAGCAAAGGGTCCCTCAAAATCTGTTTTATTCTACATTTTCCTTCTTGAAGGAAGAATTTGGGAAGAAGGGTTTTTATTTCCCTTCTCTCTCTCATCTAACAGGGTCCCTTGCAATTGCTTTTTTTAATAGAAATAATGAAAAATAATTAAGGTTGGCAGTATGAAGGGAAGCATTAGGGGAGATTTAAAGCAGCTGTCTTCATAGTCTCAGCATTTACACTACTTCCTACCTAAACCAAGGTCCTTGCTGCAGGCTGTAAACGGGCAAACCCAGCACACAGCCAGCACAGGGGATGGCCATAGCCCAGGGCTGCATCCAGACCACTCCACTCTGTGCTGCAGTGTCAGTGGCTTTGTGCTTGGGGCTGACCCCACACCACCACCCCCGTGCCAGGGTCCCCAGACTGCCCTGTGAAATGCCCAGACACAGGAGGGGGTGGACAAAGAAAGCAAAGGCCAGCAATTCTGGTGCTGGTTAATCAGCTTTCCTTCGTGCCAGGTTCTTCATCTTGCTGTGTGTCCCATGCAAGGCCAAATGGGTCCGCTAGGGCAGCAGGACATAGATTTACACAATGGAATGGGATGAACAATGCCCACAGTGGGTTTTCCAAGGCCATTTCCTCCAACAGCTGATGCACCCAGACCCACCAGCAAGGTCTGCAGCATCTCAGGAATGGGTCTGGGGAGGCTGAGCAGGATGAAGACAGGTGGATGGGACACAGATGGGGCAGGACTTCAGCATCTGCTGCCTCTGCCCCCGAAGATCCCTTTGCCTTCACTGTTATTGAGGTGTTACACTCCAAACGAGTGCTCAGCTCCAAACGAGTGCTGATAGAGCTGCTCATTTTCTCCAGCCCACCAGACTTCCCACAAGACACAAATCGACAACAGCAAAACATTTCTCTGCTTTAATTGAGAAGTCTCCACCTGGCACTCGCCCACCAGGAACCCACACCCTCCGTTATCTCCGGGATGAGCACACACAGGCACGTCGTAATGAATGAGAGAGGATCTGCACCCAACCTCGCCTAAATGCAGCAGCCTCAGTGGATTTTGGTAGCCAGGGCCATGGAGAGATGCTTTGGTTTAGAGATATATTTGGTGGTGACTCCGAGGGGCTCTGAGCCAAAGTTCTGCAGCCCTGATCTCCACGGAGGTCTGATCGGAGCAAACCCTCCGTAAGCATCTGTTTGCTTTCCTCAATTTGATTCATGTTGCAATGAGGGTGGATGCAAGAACAGGGAGGAAAATGAGAGAGGCAACAAGGGAGGAAGGCGAGGAGCAGAAGTACTGTGGCCAAAAGCTGTGGGGAAGAATTACTCTGCTGCCCAGCCTTCCAAATGCCTGCCCAGGCTTGGGGTCTAATGATGCCATGTCTCATCGCATCCATCTGCACTGTGATGTGCCACCACTGGGACTTGGGCAGGGTGATGCATCCTGGGGACTATGAGCTTCTCACCTTTGGTCATAATAAATAATGTAACTATTTCTGTGCTATCTGGAAGGATTCATGCTGCTCTGCCTAATGAAACACTCTCCTCAGGTTTCATTTTATATCCTTGGAGCGTGGCAAACAGCAAACGGCAGTGGGTTGGATGGAACCCAGCACTCATAGAGATTGCAGTAGGTGAACCATAACCACAAAAATGCAAACCAGGGAAATTACCAGGGATAGAATCCCTTCTGTGGCCCAAATTGTGAGGACTGTGGGCAATGCATTGGGAGCAATATGGAAAAAGCTGTCCTCTTCCCAACCAATTTGGATCAAGGGGTAAAAATTGCTTTTAATCATGAAAACACCTCCCAAGGTGCATCAGTACATAGATGTGACCACTCACATGGACCCACTGGAGGGGCGTTGGCGCGAACATGAAATCTGGGACTTACCCTTTGCTCTTGGGTGGCCACAAAGGTCTGGAATCCAGGGGCCACCCCGAAGCCAAGCTCCTGGACGAAAGGCGGCTCAGACTGGCTGTGGATCTGAACTTTGACTCCAGCCTCAAACGTCGTCTCTTCTGGAAGAAGAAGGCAGGGGGTTAAGTGGGGGTGGCGGGATGGTGTCCATCAGGGAGTCCTATCTGGCAAATCCACGCTGCTCAAAAGCAGGAGGTAAGCAGCCAGGAGTGCATCCCCTGGCTGATGAAGGTCTGGGCATGGAGGAGGGCTGCTCAGCACCAGGGGATGCAGCACAACTCGTTGCTGCTGCCAAGGCTTTTCCCCATCGAGACCAAGAGCATCTGCTGGCTCCTGGTTCTCAACTCTGTCCCAAGGGCTTGACTTCTCCACGTGTCAGAGGTCTGTGATTTCTCCAGCTTGATCCATACTTCCAAGACAGAGAAAACAGGAGGTGGTGTCTATTTTCTAACAACTTGCAGAACTTTAAATGCACTCCCACATTACTAAAACAAATACAATTCTCCTTCCTCCAGAGTTGTTGCTGGCATCCATAAGGACTCCCACAACAAAAGCATGGGAGCACTCAGCTCTGCTGCCCCGCAGCCTCACCTCTGGCACTGACACACCTGGGACATAACACGGGCAATCCAGTAATGAAAAAAGTGTGATCCAAAGTTGCTGAAGCTGAGTTAATGGATGACCTGATCCAAGGACTTTGAGCTCCTCTATCACACAGGCACCTTCACCCAATGGGTGCAGAACAGTTCTCTCTTCAGCTTTGCTACAGTCTCACATCCAAACCAACCAGAGGGAGCACATGGGATTAAGGGGTGGGGGACTCACTGGCAAAGGAAGTTGTTAACTGTGCACAGCGTGGCCTAAAAACACAGCAACCCACTAACAGGAAGCCATGCCTAGGGCCAACAGATGCCACCTAAACATCTGAAGAACTTCCGTTTGAAGATGATTCACTCTTTGCTTACTATTCCTTGGCATTTTTTCTACTATTTTATTATGCTTTTCGATTTTTACCAGCACCATTTCAATCCAAAACACTGCAAGAAAGCCAGCAGCAAGGAATGGCAGCCCCAGAGCTGTCACAGCGGGGCTGCACAGAGGTGCAGCTGGAGACAGCAGCAGGAGACACTGGAGCATGGCACGGGCAGAGGGGAAGCACAAGGGAAGAATAAAGTGGTGATAGAGAGCACAAGGTTCACGCATCACAGCAACCCATTGCTTAAGAGGATGCAACGGCTGGCTCTGTCAGCAGCAAAGGAATCAGCTCCCCTCTCCCAGGAGGATTTCTCTGGACCCTGCTCACCCAGTGCCTCCCAAGACAAGTGAAGGCAGAGGCTGCACAGGGATGGGCTTACGCATGGATTTGTCAGGATTGAGAGAGCATCACTGTGCACAGCTCCACCTCTTTCGTATTGCCCATCCCTCAAGGTTCCAGCACCCACCTGTGCAAAGCCGTGGCCAAATCGATCCAGGGAGGTCAAACCAGAGCCCCCCTGACCAGATGCATTGTCCCTCCTGTGCTATCAAACCTCCCCCCCAGACATAAACCCAAAGACACTTCATTCAGCTTTTGGGAACAATCGACACCAAAAAGCCCCTCTGTGACTGTGAGGTGCTTTACACATTGGCTACTCACAACTCCACTGTCCAGCGGCTGCATCTCTGCTCTCTGCCCTTTTATCTCAGCACCCTTTGCAGACCAAGCAGCTATAAGTATTTATTAGCTTTTAACCTTTTTAAAGCTCAGCTTCCCTACCTCCAAAACAATTTAGAGATAAATAGAATTTATTAAAACAGTTACCTACCTGGATTTCACGTGCTCCTGCTAAACGCAGGGGGTCAGCATGCTGTCTGTGTGCTCAGCTCCAACCATTTGGAGTTGGACTTTTAACAGCTGGAGATGTATTGATCCACACCACTCACTCTTGAACACACACTCCCATTGATTGATGCCTCTGGCACTCAAACTAACCCTGGCATTGGCTCTGCAATGCTCCATGCAAGGTATTTTTTCTTCTATGTGACAAAAGTGCTTTTGGTAGCATCACCGCTGCATCCTGTGATTACACACATTTCCCCTGAATCCCACATCAGTGGGACAACAGCACTGAAAGTGTGAGTTTGTTTTGGGTTTTGCTGAACTGAAGTCTCATGGACTTCCACTTTTGCTCAAGACCTAATGACCACGACCCGAATTGATCCCTGCCATCCTCCTGTGATGGGTGTTATTGCAAACAACACAACCCTGTTACCAGGGCAAGGTAAGGACAGGACAGAATGGTTTTAGACTAAAAGAGAGGAGATTTAGGTTGGACGCTAAGAAGAAATTCTTTCCCCAGAGGGCAATAAGGCCCTGGCACAGGGCTGAGAGCTGTGGGTGCCCCATCCCTGGAGGTGGTTCCAGGCTGGATGGCCCTGGATGAGCTGGGGGCACCCAGCCCAGGGCAGGGGTGGGGCTGGGGGCTGTGAGGTCCCTTCCAACCCAACAATGCTGTGGTTCTATGAACCTCCACCTGAAGGCGTTTGTTGCCTTTGCCTTGCTTGGCCCACAGTTTGGCTCCTCTCCCTCCAAGAGACGCAGGGTGGATGTCGGCACACCCCAGCTCCCTCGCTGGCTGCTCAAGCCCTGCGTTCACCCACCCGCAGGGTCCTCATTGAGGGTCTCCCTCCCACCACCACCTCCCCAAAGCACTGAGGGTGATGGCAGCATTCCCACCAAGTCTTTGGGAATACCCCATGTCCCCATCCAGCCCCATCACTGCCAAGGTGAGCATGCGCCCCAACCACAGTGTTCCAGCCCCGTCCATCGCCCGCCTCCCACTCCTCCCGATCCCCTTATTTCCATATGACGCCCACCCCTCCCTGCTCCACCACTTTGCCTGGTGTTGATCCCCTTCCAACACTTCCAGGCGACACCATATGCTTCCTTCACTAATTACCTGACAAGCTGGAGGAGAACGCTTGTATTTAGCCTCACTTGTTGGGCAACGGGAACTGCGTTATCCACACACTGTCAGTCCAAAATTATTCTGTCCATTTCTGCATCTGCCTCATATTTCCCTGAGTCAGCCCTGACTTGATTCTATGCATCTCACTGAGCACAGCACACTGCTCTGTGGGTAAACCACTGTGCATCCAGAACATAAGCAAGCAAACAAGATAGAGACTGCAAGCATCTGCAAAAGACTGAGAAGTGTCAGGCTTTGCAATTTTACATAGAAAATCCTGGCTTGCAGTCATGCACGGGGAAGGGAATGCATTTGCTACACTGTAGAAGAAACTCTGGTTTTAAAACACACAGTTAATAATTTTCATCACTGATAAAAACAAGAAGGGCAAAACAAACAGCATTCTTCAGAAGTGCTGCCAAAAGCAAGGGAGCACTCGTTTTTTCTGCAAGAAACACACGCGAGGATGAAACCACAAACATGAAACCAGCTTTGAAAAACTGCCATTTCTAAAATGCCATTTTCTCCAAAATACCTGTTTTCCATTAAGAAAGAAGAATTAAAAGCCTGACTCTAGAAAACCCTTGGAGGGATGCAGCATCCTTTGGAACGCTGTCTGCTGTGGTCCCTCCTGGAGGCACCGGGCTGTGCTGCTGCTTTAAGCCTGTTTCCTGCAGGCAACCATCAAGGGAGGCAAAATAACCCTGAAAACCTCCAACTGCCTGAGATGCCAGAAAGACTATAAAAATAAATTCAAGGGAATTGGGGTTTGGTTCCATATGGCCAATTTTAGTTCCATATTTAGGCTAATTTTATGGTTTTGGGAAGCCACAGACCCTCATGCCATTTCCAGTCCTGATCTGCAGAGACCAGCAGGTATAAATTCATTTCTTGCTGCAGCCCACATTAGGAATACAGAAAACCTCCTTCATGACTGTGTTTTTAAATACATTACTATATATTACTGTATACAGGACAGTGTTTCCAAACAACTCCTGAGCTGCTCTTTTTTGCTGAAGGATTACAGTAGCATTAATTAAATTGGGGATTAATTCTGCCTGTGCTCCAAGGCGCCTGCAGAGCATTACATGCTGCAGGCTGCACAGCTTTCTATTCCTGGCACTTCCCAGGACTTTCTGCTCAGAGCACTGCTCCAAAACCTCAAGGAAGCTCCAGCTAACTCCACTCGGATGCGGGCTGCAAAGTTCACTGCTGTGCATATGCAAGAAGCTGCAATTAAAATCAGAAATGCTGCCAAAGGCACGGAGCTCCCCCTCTTCCCCTCCCTTACTATGACCAAACCAATCCACTTCTCCCCGGCAATTAACACGTGGAGCTGGGCTCAGCACTGATTTATTGGGAACTGAAGATGCTCACAGCCTGGGTTCTGGGTCAGCTCTTTGGAAGCGACTTCTGCTTGGAAAAAAACAAAGCAGACCCGACACAGCTCAGCCTGGTACAAGATTTCTCATCTAGCTCATATCATGAAGGTGTATTAGAAGGTGACCTGGAGGTTTATTTTAGGTAATGAGTCTTTTTCTGCACTGTGCAGAAGTAAGCACACAGCGAGGAGGTTTGGGTTCTCCTTGGATGCTCCTCGTTCTTTGCCTCAGTTTTCCCATCTGTAAAAAGGGTGCAATGTTGCTGCTGAAGTTGGTGAGCTGGGAGATCCACCAGTGCCTCCTCTATACTCTGTAAAGCATAATTCATTCTGCGTGGACACATCCTTACCACCAACAACCCAGTGTCTCCCTAAATCCCCCCAAATGCTGCAGACCTTCAGCAGCCAAAGCAGAAGCATGGCACTGAGAAAAGTAAGAGGGGAAAAAAAAAGACTGTGTGCACGGTGAGCAATTTTGCTCAAGAGCTTCTTAGATGGAGCAGAGCAGCACATAAAACTGATTGCTGGAATGGGTTGGAGCAAAGATGCTGATTGCTTGAAGAAGCATTGGTTGTTGTATTCCTGCCTGGGGAGCACTGCACTGACAGCAGTGGCACAGAGGTGAAGTGCAGATGCACTTGAGATGCTCAGTTACGGCTGAGCACGCCATGCTCATCACACCCATGGGGAGGTTTGGAGGGGCAGCGACCTCGTGGTCAGGCTCTGCCACCCCCACCACACTGTGCTTGTGCAGAAAGCTCAGGCAAATGTATAATGCTCTCATGTTTTTTTTAGATAAAAATGTATCCATGAAGAATATTTTTATAAAAGATTCATGGAAGGATAACTATAGGGAAGGGGTACTGCAGAGCTTAACAGGAAAAAATATGGAGTTACACAGAAACCCATGTAACTACGGTGAAACCATTCTTGATCCCCTGAGCATGCTCTCGTTTCCGAGGATGTGTTGTGTTTTGCTGCAGTTAAAGTTGCTTGGTAACAGGATTTAGTGAGGCTGAAATAAGAGTATTTGCAACAGGGTTTGGGGGGGCTGCTAACATCTGCTTGACAGGCGATGGAGTCAACACAACTTTCCCACTAAAAACAATATCTCTAAATATTTGTCTTCTGCATTTTGCTATTCCAGGCTCTGCTCTGGGAGAAATCAGGGATGAGGGATTTCCCAGGGTGGGTGGCCATGGGGACAGAGCACCCATGGGGGTCTCATCGGGTGGGAAGGGTGGGAAGAGGTTGGTGCTGGGAAAGAGCAAAATGCCCCTACAGGGGCTGGAGGAGAGGGGAAACCCAACTGCTTCAATGACCTGCCTCGAGGGGGTGCACGTGGCATTCAGGAGGAGGGTGGTAGGATGGATGGCACTGCGATCTGCAGGTCCCTGTATGGAGACTGATGGAGACCACTCAGCCCTTTGGTTACTGTTACGGCTTCCTCAAGGTTGCTGCTGAAGTCAGTGGGCTGGGAGAGTCACCAGTGCCTCTTCGACACTCTGTAAAGCACAATCCATGCCACATGGACACGTCCCCACCAACAACAACCCAACGTCCCTCTGAATCCCTCCAAGGGCTGCGAACCTTCACCAGCCAAAGCCTCCAGCTCCACTCCCCTGCTCCCTCCCACGCAGCCCCTTGAGGAAGGGGGTTGTGTTCTCTCCTCACCTGGAGGGCTCGTGGGGCACGCAGGGCTCTGTGCTGCTGTGAGCACTGATCCATGCCCAGCTTGTGCCCAGCTCCATCCGCCTCCAAGCTCCTCCCATCACCGTAGGAGCGAAGCAGCAGCCCCAGCGTGATTCATCCCGTCCCAGGGAGGTGCTTACAACAGATGAGTCACGGCCAACACGCTGCAACTTCCCTACAGCCCACTGAGCCAGGCAACTCCATCTCCACCAGCAGCTACGATGCGATACACATTGCAAAAATCCAACAGGAAATTCAGGCGTCCTCTTCCAGAGCTAAGGAGCCAACAGGGACGTAGCATCTCTACAAAGCCATAACCCAGCTACGAAACGAGACCTTGCTGCTCCAGAGCTCTCCTGGCAGCCTGCAGTGGGGATCTCACCTTCCTCCCTTTGTGCTGATGTATTCCTCCGTAGTGACCACTGCTGGGATGAAACGTGGGGAAAAGCAGCGTTTCCCCATGGACCACCCCACTTCTCTCTTGCAGGGACCCCAGACCTCATGCAGGAGGTTTGTGCAGGAGATAAAGGAGCTGTGCTGGGGAAACAGAGCCAAAAGCCTGAACCTGAATGACACCCCAGCACGGGAGGCTGCCAGCTTGCATCAGGGGCAGGAAGACAGCACAATGAGCTAGGGCTGAGCCAATCCTTCCTCCTTATCTCCTGGGATACAGGATACAGACAGGAGATTTCAGAGAATTTTTTTTTTTTTTTTTTTTTTTTTTTTGGTGAATACATTCAAAAACCCCATCTCCTTGCACCTGGAAGGCTCCCAGGGCTGTGGCAGGAGCACGGAGGGCTCCTGGTCCTCAATGGCTTTGCGAAGGGGATGGGAGCATCACTGCGATCCCAATGTTCATCATCATGGGATGACGCCTCAGTTGGTGCTCCTCTTCAGTTTGCACAAAGAGAGGCCAAAAAAACAGGCAGGAAGGGAAAGAGGGAAGGGAAGGGAAGGAACCCTGTGCCTGCAGGAGGGGCTGGCTCTGCAACCCACATGGAGCCAGTGCAGAACTGACACCTTCAGCCAGCACCACGGTGGGATTTGGTCACTGCATGGTTCCTACAGGATAGTTGTACATTCCAAAACACGAGCTAACACTCTAGGATATAAGGCAACATTATACCTAGGTGGGATGCAAAGCTTCCCTAGCAGCAGTTCATTACTTAACCCCCAATCAACATCCATTTGGGTGTTCTCTGCTCCATTATCTGCCCATGGTGTGGGTGTGGCAGGGGCAGGAGCTCAGGGATGGGGCAGGGGCAGGAGCTGGGGCCCGGGCTCTGCTCGCTGGCTGCTCACAGCTCGCTCCGCTCCGAGCTCTGCAAAGTGCAGCCACGCTCCATTACTCACCAAGTAACAGAAGGTGTTATAATAAACTACATTAAGCATAGCAGCTATTTTTAGTTAAGCATATTGCATTTGCATACTAAATCTGAGGGGCCATATGTCTCAACGTATATTATTAAAAAGCCTCTTACATAATTCACAGAGCAAACCAAGACCGGAGATGTTAAAGCGGTTCCAGTGGACGGCGAAGAGCCAGCAATGAACATTTCAGTCCCCTGGTTCAACCCCTTCTAAGTTTGAGCTTTTGGCATTAAAGTGGAGAAAGAAGCTTCTCCTAACCTGCATCACTGCAGGGCCACGGCAGGGCAGGGAGGGTCCTGCTGGGTTATGTTGCTTTTAGAATCATTTTTTGGTGGGGAAGGAGCAAATATTCCCTTCCCAGCTCTGCAACATACAGAAATTGCATGTTTCAGGGATGGGAGATCGCAGGAAGGAGGAAAGCCAAAATGGGGTGAGGTCCCCAGAAGCTGAGATGCTGCCAGAAAGGTGAAGAGAGTAGGGGGAGACCACTCCCTTTGGCTGCCATCTGCATCCTGAGCACCCCGAGGGGTGCTGCTCCCATTGCGGGAGCAGAAAGAGTCTAAAAAAATAATATAACAATAATTATAACAATAATAAAGGGCACATTTTAAAGGCACAGAAGCAGTTCTCGCGCATCCCTCCATCCCCCTCCAGGAGCCTTGCTGCTTCCCCCAGAACGTCTTGAAATATTAAACAGTCAGAAAGCTGCTGCTAATTTTGGCTCATAGTGGAGCCAGATGGGAGCAGATTTCCCCGTGCCCAGGCTGGGTCCTGGCAACGCGGCTGTCCCTGGGCATGAGGGTGGGCTGTCCTGCTCCAGGGGAAGGCCGGGAAGGAGATGCCACCCCAGCTGCATGCAGCAGAGCCATTGCTGGATGTGGTTTAGCAAGCTGGAGGTGCCAGGGAGATGTTCCAGCCATGAGCATCACTGGTCCATGGAAGCCCCTCTGCATCCCAACCAGGGTGGGTGACAGCTCTCTGGGAGTGGGGGTGCCATGGGGAGGCACAACAGCCCCAAAATGGGACAGAATAAGAAGAAATAGGGAAATCGGGGTGGGTGCAAGCAGGGGACACCCTCAGCTGCAGCAAGGATCTACCAAGTGCATGTACACATGGATTTATGGAGGTTGTTGGAGTAATGCACAGCATTGGTGCTGACTTTTCCATGCCAGGGGATGTTGCACAGCATGTGCCAGGCTGGCACCAGAGGCACACAACTGGGCTTTGCTCCTTTATCCTGCAGGGATGAGACTTTAACAGAATCACAGAATCACAGAGTCACAGAATTGTAGGGGTTGGAAGGGACCTCGAGAGATCATCGAGTCCAACCCCCCTGCCACAGCAGGTTCCCTACAGCAGGTTGCACAGGTGGGCGTCCAGGCAGGTCTTGAATATCTCCAGGGAAGGAGACTTCACAACCTTCCTGGGCAGGCTGTTCCAGTGCACCTGCCTGATTTTTCCATTTTGCAGCTGCTCTGATGAGTAATAACCACTTCCAACCATTTATTTTCCACTGGCCCCTCTCCGGGAAGCCTGCAGGAAGAATCGCCCCTGCTGCCACATCCCTGCTCTGGGGCCACTGCTATTCACTTCTGCATCTTTTGGAGAAAAGCAATTTCTCAGCACAGAGCCGAGCTGGGTGGGAAAGCTCTGGAATTACAGCACAATTAAATATCATCACAGCTGAAGCAAGGACGCTTGAAGAAAGGCACGGGCACCATTTGGAGGAACCTTGACTCTGCACACACTGACATCTCTGCTTAGGTCTGTTTAATTTGCATTGCCTATAAATGTCAGTGTTTTGAGTGATGTAATTTCCAAGCACTTCAGTGAACTCGGTGACTAAGTAAACACTTCTTTTAATGGAAAAGGATGAGCATCAGATGTGGTTTTTGATTATAAAATGCCAGGAAAGAGCGACTCTATCTGCCAGAGTGGGGAAAAAATAACCAGAGCAAATAGGTATTACAGCTACACCAGCAAGGGAAATGCTTCTCCTGCTCATGCATTTGTTTGAGTGTTGGCCAGGAAGGACCCAAAATCAATAGGTGACTTTTCTGGAGGTGGGGAGGTGGAGGAAAAATAAAAAAAGAACCCCCAAATCCCTGCCCTAAGACACAGAGAGAAGCAGGTGAGCCCTGGTTTCACATCTTCAACTATAGGATGCTTCAGAGAGATTTAGGATTTTGTTTTTCAACCCTAAACCTGAACCCAATAACACTCCTCCATACATTTCTACACAAGGTTCCACTTCCTCCACATTGCCTTAGAAAATTCCCACCCAGAAATTTTTACCCCTAGCAGACTAATGGATCTAAAGAGAAGAATTGAATCTTGACAGAAGAGCACAGACTCTGTGGGACTGGGGAGTGGAGACAGAGTGCCTTCATCTTGCCTCTTTGTTCGTTAATTTATCGTGTCCTCTTTCACAGAGAGCAGTTTGGTGGGTAGGGGCTCCTCCAGTCTCAGCTCCCCACTCACACACTTTCCCCTCACGTTATTCGGACACCAACACCAAGCTCTTACTGATCACAAAATGACCAGAAAATGATTTTTCCCTATTTCTGCACAGCCCAGGCTTGTCCCATCCTGCAGCCCAAAGCCAAACATCAGCACCTCCAGCCCCCAAAACCTCCGTGCCCCCGCCAGCCCCCGGCCTCTTGCACTGCCGCATATGGAGGATGCTATATATAAAAATATTTGCATTGTGTTGCTGCCCATGGCGAGGCTGGCGGGGCACAGACAGATCTCATATGGCAGCAGGCAGTCTAATATTTCCCTCTGATAAAAATAACCTGTGAAAATTACATCTAGTGCAGTGCTGCTGGGGAAGCAGGGCAGCCTACAGCGCTGCAAGGAATTTTGCTGGAGGGGGTGGAAAAAGAGAAAATCCATCAGTGCTAACCTGGAGACTGAAGTCGACAAATGGCGTGTTGATGTCAGAGGTTACTGCTGAGATCTTGCATGGCATGATGAGGACGTGGCAGCAAGAGAGAGGTGAAATACAGCAGCTGGATGGAGCACGAGATATGGCTGGGACCAGACTTTGGGGAGGTGAGGTGAGGTTTGCAAGGGAGACAGAGCAAGGAGAGCGCTCAGCTCTCTGTTCTTTGGCCATCTCAGAACTCACCATGGTCACTGGGGTTCCTAACGTCACAGAATCACAGCATTGTTGGGTTGGAAGGGACCTCACAGCACCCCAGCCCCACCCCTGCCATGGGCTGGGTGCCTCCCAGCTCAGGCTGCCAGGGCCCATCCAGCCTGGAACCACCTCCAGGGATGGGGCACCCACAGCTCTGGGCCCTGGGCCAGGGCCTCATGGCCCTTTGAGTAAAATCCCTCTGGGATCCCTCCACAGCCCATGGGGAATGACTGTGGTGATAAACCATGCCAACCTGAGGGCTGCTTGGCTTCTTTAGGTGAGAAATCTTTCTGATGGGTGATGGAATGTTACTCCAGCTGTCAGAGCTTGGTCACGTTGTTGATGACTCAAACCCACCTTCTTCACCCACACAAAGACATGATGCCTCCAAGCAAAGAGATCATGGTGATGGCAGGACTTGATGATCTCAAAGGTCTTCTCCAACCTAAATGATCCTATGGTTCTAAGATTGCTTTGGTTGTGAAAGAACGTCAGAAATATCATCATTGGCTCTGGTTGTGGAAACCTAATGGATGGGGATTGGGAGAGGAGTGCGCCAAAGAAGCTGGGATGGGCAGAGCTGGGGTTTGGGAGGAGTCCAACACAGCTTGGGTTGTGTAGTGTCTGGCAAGACGAAGGCTAAACACGGATATGAGTCCGCTCTATAAATACATCAAAGGCAAACACCAGAAGGGAGCAGAGCGATTCCATTGACGGGAAAATATTTGCAAAAAAAAAAAAAAAAAAAAATTCAAGCTAGATAAACTGATGGTAAATTAGTTCAATCTGGAAATCAAAAGGTCTGGAGTCAATGAGGCTTAGCAGGTCTGGAGAGGTAGCTCCTGGTAAGCAAAGCCATTGGGAGCCAGGTGGCCAAGAACACCATTGGGGTTATGAAGACGCAAAGGATGCCTCCCACATGCTCCGTCCTACCTGGCCCCAAAGACTTGCACCATAACAATGTCTTTCAGACACCAAATCCAACCCCAAAGGAAGATCCTGCCTCTGGAAACCTTAATTCTTGCCCCATACTGAGGTGCAGGAGGATCCATGTGTGTGCTCACCACCATACAGTGACAGCTCACATGGGCTCCTGCGCATCCACATCCCTCCCTGGGGCAGCAAAACGGCCAAATCCAGCCCCAACACCCTGGTCCCCTCCTGTAGAATGCCAAGCCCAGCTCTCGTGGCCAGTGGGATGGGTGGGAGCCAGGAGCCAGGAGCCAGAGGTGGTTGGGGTCCTGCTCTCAGGAGCTTGTGGCTTTCATGAGCTCACTACCAACTTGTAATGCTGCAATAACGCTTAATTATTGTTTTTACTATTACAATATTTATGGCAGCCCACAGAACATCCATACTAACAAGCCCGTGAGGCCATTACTATCATTACAGGAATAAATATCTGCACTGGAGGGCATGAGGATGAGACACTGAAGAAAAATTGTTGCTGGCTCCTGGGACAGCATATAACAAACTGCTGTGTATCGTTAAAATGTGTCAATTTTTCCCTTGGGAAAACACTCAGATAAGAGCTCGCAGCATGATAAATGCATCTCCATCAAGATATCACTGAAATAAACAGGATTTTTGCCATTTTTTCCCCCAGAATTGGCTCTGATATTGCTCATGCTGGGACCACAATGTGGAGCTGAGTTAGCTCTATCCTTGAATTAGATTGGAGGAAGACCTGTGTGACCTGGATGTCCTGGAGGTTGGAAAAGTGATGGAGAGAGGTCCCTGGCTCCAGAGAAGGGGGAGATTGCGGGGAGCAAAGTGGGGGATCCTCTGCTTCCCATGGGGATCAGCAGTCCAGACTGGATTCAGATGAAATGTCCCCAGATAAATCAGATTGGGGAGGATGCTGGATGGGTAAAAGCAAAAGCACAGGGTTCAGGACTGGCGGAAAATGTATTTTTTTCTTGCCTGCAAATGAGCTTTTAAAACAATGTGAGCAGTGCTGGTCTTTTGTCCTGGACCAAAAGATCATACAGAAAACAAAGCTGGCTCAGAGCCCTTTCTCCCAGCTCCTGCATAAACGCTTTGCTATCTTTTGCTTTTCTCCATGAAGAAAAGGACTTCTGCTTCCAGTTGCCCCAGTACAATTCAGGATCTGTGCAGGGCTGTCACATAGCAAAAACCATTCCTGCTTCCAAAGACACCTGGTTCTGCTGCTGGAAAAGCAAGGAGCACCACACCCTGGTTTTGGGGCTCTAAGAGGACTGATCCACGTGAATCACAGCAGTGCACGAGGCCAATCCTGGAGGAACTGCTGCCTGGCTTTTCTCAAGCTGACCTTGCACTGGAAAGGAAGAGACTTTCCCTTTCCTACACACACATTTGACAGAAGGCAATGGCAATCACATCCCTTCTCCGCTGTTCACACTCTCCAAAATATTTGAGTAACGACATTGTGTAATAGGATTTGTCACTTGGCCAAACTTCGCAGATGGCATTTCCCTTTCTAATCTTTATAAGCTTCTACTTAAATAGTAGTGGTGGAAGTAATAACTACAACAAAAATATTAAATCTGATAAAACAAAACACAGTCGTAGCCCTCTGTCAGAAAGCTCCGCAGTTTTTAAGCATATTTGGTAGCAAAGTATACATCGTGGTGGCAGCATGCCAAGACCAATCCTACATAGCCCCAAAATGGTTGTTTTCACAGGTAGTGATGCCTCTGCATGTCACACAGCTCTACAATAGCTTGTTTGTATTGCTACACAGCTTTGCAATCTCATCCTGCTGTCCACTGAGCAGGGAACTCATCCAGTCCCATCACGTCACCGCACAGGGCAGGTGGGGACATCTCCTGCCCGGGAGACTCAACCCAGTCCTGCCCCAGGGCTGCACCATGCCACTGCCGAGCTCTGCTGGATTGTCCCTAACCTGTCCCTACGCCTCCCGTGGAGATAGGTTTGGTTTCCCTCATGGGCACAAGGGACAACGGGAGGAGAAGCCATCCAGCAGAAGACCTCACATGGCAGTAAGGGGTCATGGCTGTGCCATAGCAATGGCTGGAGCTCCAACACCAAAGCCTCCTCGAGACTCAGTAGAGTGAATGAAGCAACATTGCAACACTCAAGGATTTTTCCTCCCATTTCATCATCCCTCTGCACACTCAACCATTAGGGATCCATGAACACAGAAGCAGAAGTGACGCCTTGCCAGCTCATGTGCGATGAGCTCTGACGCTCTCTGCCCTCCTTTTAGCCTCTATAAGAGCTGAATAATTAATCACACTTTCTTTTTCCACTCTTCTGTTCTGCTCAGACAGACTTTGCCTGCTCTCCAGCCACCCAGCTCCGCACTCTGGATGCTCTTTGCCATCTGTGACTCCTCCAAGCACTTTGTATTCTAGCAACGAGACACAGCGCAGCCAGAGACAGCTGTGCTCCTAGAGATGCTCAGCATGGACCACTGGCTGTTTTGTCTTGTAAATGAGCAAGGAGAGAGCTGTAGCTGAAAGACAACAAAAATTTGGTGATGCTGGACAATGAAAATGCAATGACGCTGCCAGATAATGAAATGAAGAGATGAAGTATGTATACCAAAGAGAGCAGGAAACGCCCAGAACAAGTGAAATGCTTCCAAAGCATCTACAGGAGGGGAAAACCCTCCCATTGCCATCCTCAGCTCAGTTTTACGCCATGTAGAGATTACCACAATTGTTCTTAGGAAGTGCCTGGGAGGTCTCGAATGCCAGCGGAGCCCCTGTTGCTATGGGTCGGACAAAGTCGGAGTAAGAGGATGATCCCTGCACCAAAGAGATTAATGAAATTACGTTTAATTAGCACTTGCAAGAGATTTTTATCTTCAAAGTGCTTTATAGCCCCAAAGTCTCCCGGTGCCTCCATGGGATTGATTAACAGGCACTGAGCTCATCATCTTCCAGGAGGGAAATGAAGATACTCAGGCAATGGTCAAGGCCAGAGAGGAGAGTAATGACATGGATTATCCCCATCCAAAACTGGTGCACGCCAAGGGGCATCCCCAAACCTCACCAGAGTCAGCAATGTGTCACTGCCAGTGCACAGAAAAAGAAAAAAAAAAAAGGATAATAATGGATAATAAAATAATAATAACAAATGGAGACAGCAGTCCCTGCACCTTGCTGCCTTGGTGGGAGCTATGGGCACTGACCCATAGCCACAACGATGCATGTGCCCAGCCTCTCTCCTGTCCCCTCACTCCTCTGATGAATTCTCATTATTTTGAGCACTCATCTTGTCTAAGGACACTTAACTTCACATGTCAGCCACAAAGGCTCAAATGAAAGCTGCAGCATGAAATGCATGTTTAATTGTAATGCTTCATGACACCGCTTTGTAACACGCATCTGCCGATTTTAGGTGCCTTATCTCTGCTTTGCCAGACTTCCCAAAGCCAGCTTCTAGTTTGTATTTCTTTAGTTTTGCCTTAAGTGAACACTTTCAGACTTTGGGGTGGTGGTTGTTTTTTTTTTTTTAAGAGAAGCGTTTGAAGCATCTACGCCCCTTGAAGGATTTTCTCATTAAGTCACTGATACTTATTCACAATCTTCAGTTTCACATTATGTGACTGGGGACATCCCACTGTGCTTGCTGATCCCATCTTCTCCCATCCTTCTCCTTTTAAGCAGGAGCACAGGAATAGCAGCAGCTTTCCTAGCCACATCCTAACTGCATATATGTGTCTGTACAGGGGACCTGATGCTGGGAAAGCGATGCAATACCAGGAGCAGACCTGCACTTTGCCTTGCACTGTGATTTCAGTTTTGCAATTCTGGGTGTCTCAGGGCAACCAGACCAGCACAAATTGCACCTAGAGGACGCAGTGTGATGTGTGACTGCACTGAGATGAGCTGAAACCACACTTTGGGTGCAATCATGAGCCAAAAAGGAGGGTAATGACACAGATTACCCTCATCCAAAACTGGTGCATGCCAAGGGGCATCCCCAAACCTCACCAGAGTCTCAGTGCCGGTGCACAGAAAAAATAATAGTAATAAAAAATGGATGTTCTTCATCCTCATCATCAAGCTCACGCCGGGGACCAGAGGGACAGATGGACAAAGCACAGGGATGCTACGCACTCAGTGCTGCCTGGTGAGAAAATCCCCTGCACACAGCCCACGCATCTCAGGCTCATGCATGCTCGCTGGCAGACAAAGCTGCTAAGATGCTCTTCCTGACGGGTGCAAAGCTCAGCTTTTGGCTCCACAACCCTATGCTGGCTACCAATAAGCATTTCCCCCAGTTCTTAAAGCCAACAACCATTTGATTTTAATACCAAGTTGAAATCTCTCCTCCCCGACGTAGTTTCCCCTCTCCTTCAGCCATGTTGCAAGGCCAACATCAACCCTTGGGGTATGCTGAGCTGGACCAGCCCCTGGACAACCTGCTGGGTGCACAGAAATAGCAGAACCTGCTACAGATTGAAAAACAGCACTTCCAACAGCTGTGATCGATCTCTCCAGCACCACAGCAACTTCGAGAGGCCCCAAAGAGCAGTTCAGCAGTACGGTGTACGGGGACATGACAACCTTAATGATACCACTGGACTCAAGAACCTGAGCAACCTTTGAGTTTCCTCTCTCTGCTCCTGCACTATTGATAAGGGTGCTCAGACAAACATAATTAATTCTTAGTGGCAGCCTAATTTTGTGGATGCTCTGGTTGCTGGCAAGGATGGAAATAACGCTGACCTTTTCTCCCTGGGAAAGCTGGCTAATTGAATGCATTCTCACTCTCATTAGCAAAAGGTCCCAGGATGCAGCCAAACACAGAACATTTTCCACCTCCCTCCAGGTGACACCAACCTGCCTCCTAAAGGTCAGGCTGCCTCTTGACGAGCTGATGGGAGATCGGATCTGAGCTTGTTTCCTGTTCCAAAAAAATTGCTCAGTGTTATTTATGCTCAAGGCCATTGCTACTTATAGGCACCATTTCTCTCTTTGAATGTTTCAGTCTTCAGGAGGATGAACAACCCTTGTGCCAATGGGGCTCGGGGTGTCCTCCTATTGCCTTGGCCAAACCTTCAGCATCACTTCACACACAGCAGCATTCCGCCTTTGCAGCACCAACTGCAGTTCAGCAGAAGTCGTTTTACGGTAGCACTGAATAGATCATATGGAGGAAGGTGAGATTTGAGCACAGCAAGCTCTTCATTTAGCAGAAAGGGCTGTGAGCAGTGAGGACAATCCGACTCCCAAAGGACCTGCCATCCCACAGCAAATTACTCTCCCAGCACAGGTAGGAGATGCACCCTCGCTCAATCTTCTCCATTGCTTTTATAGCTTTCACTGCAGGTTGTAACCTGGAGTATTTCTGGCACGGAGATGTGTCTGCAGGCTCTGAACACACCCATCAGGACCAGTCAATCTCACTGCTCAGTAGGGACCTGAGACACGAGGTTCTCCCTTGCTGATGGGGGGATATCAAGTTTACAGCTTGTGAGTCCATTTGCGGCATTGACTTACTCAGCTTTTGATTTTGTGCTTTGGGATCAGCGCTCTTGCAAAAACCAATGCTAGCCATAAAGCACAGGAACAAACCTGTCCTCTCTGCTAGGGGAAAAGCCAGAATTAGGAGCTGCACCATGTGCTAAGCAAGCATCTCTGGGCTCCTCCAGACCTCTGGTGGCACCCAGGGACGTCCCTGAGCACACAGCACTGTGACAAAGCCATGCTGCACACTGAACTGCACACTGATCTGCTGTGGCAGATGCAAGGAGTTGCTATCACACATCTCAGCCCTTGCTGCTCAGAGGAAGCATTCTGCATGAGATGGAAAATGCGTTGCGATGGGCTGTGCTACCACAGGGTCCTGGGATGCTCTAAAGCTGCATTAACCCACGTGCCCTGGTCAAACCCCAAGCAAAGCCATCCCCCTCCGAATCCCTAAGTCCCTCCTGCAGTTTTTTCCAAATGTATCATTCACTCATCTTAAAGCAGTGTGAATTTCAAATGCCTTTTTGCTCTTTCCTCCTTCCAGAGGGAGCACTTTTGCTCTGCCCATGCAGAAGAGCTTTGTGCATGCACGTGATTTGTTAAGCAGCTGGAGAAAGCCAAGAAGTGCTGAAGGAAGGCAAGCTACTCCCGGGCACACCTTGCCTTGCCTTCCTCCCTTCTTTTTTTTCCAATTGATAACTAATTTACATAGTGAACCCACCCACCCAAGGCAAAAAAGCTGCCCCAAGGCACGTGGGAGGCAGCTGCTGGCAGCAGTCCTGCAATGAGCAGGAAATGTGGAAAGCTCTGCCAAGTCCTGCGGTCAGCACTAACTACATGGGCTGGTAGGAAGTGTATTTCTGTCTTAAAATGCACCAAAGGTTTTGCATGCGTGTGCCTACTCGATAGCCCTGTGCAGCCCAATGCTGCCCGTGCATTACTGATCCATCGCCGTAGCACTCCCTCCTCCCACGGTGCATTCCTGCTGCATCACTTCTTCCATTCCTGGGCCAATTCCTTCCTATTTTGCATTTGCAGATCCCCTCTATATTGCTAATAATCACTTCAAACTACACAAGCTGTGAATGGTGTACAAACCCTTTGCCTTTTCCCCACGCCCTGCAGTGCACGCTGCTGGCTCAGAGCCTGCAGACGATTCCCTGTAGCGTAAATCCAAACTCCTGTGGCTCTGTGGCCCTGGGGCTGCACTGACTGCCTCCTCCTGCAGCACGCTTGACTTCAGATGCCTCGCAAGCAAGGAGGCCTGAATTTACGGTGAACTGCCGCTAATCATATTAATATGCAGAAGTAAATTACAGAGATTGCTTTGTGCCTCTGCACAGCTGGCAAACGTGGTGCTGCAGGGCTCAGGCTTATTGATGCACCATGCACAGAGGTTGCAAGCTGCAGACCAAGTACTGGGCGTTTGGGGAAAGGGCAGGGGGATGTCTAACCCCAGAGGTGCACCACCAGCTTTCCCTCCTTCCTGCAAAAAACTTTGCAGTGAGCAGCAGCATGGCTCCCCTGCAGCACGAAGCTGCTGCTTAAATCTGTGGTGCCTGGCACAGAGTCCTAAGGGGCAGGGAAAGCAAAGAAACCATGGAAACGCTCTCCAATTGTGCCAGCTTCAGTAAACTTTGCAAGAGGCATTTTTTGGGGTTGGCAGCAGTAGCCTCCAGCCCTCCCAGGGCTGCCCTCACCCCCTCTCTGCAGTGGGAGGATGCAGGAGGGATCAGGGCTTTTGTGAGCAAGGAGCAGGGCCAAAAGCATCACCATAGTGCTGCTTGCAAGGAGTGAATGTGGAGAACTTGTGCTGTGCACCCCTTTGGGCAGATGCCTGGAGCATCTCCAGGAGAGGGTCCTGGAGATGCTCCCTGGTAGGGAACCATCCTGGCATAAACCCCGAAACCCAGTGCAGGGAGCAGATCCCTCACCTTCCCTGCTAACCTATTCTTCCCCAGAAGAAAGCTCCTTCCTCTACAATGAACACTACCCAGAGCTGTGCACACAGCGAGGGAGCAAGGTGGGTGCTGCTCTTGGCACGATGCCCCTCCTCACACCTTGAGTCGGTCCTCGAGGAGATGCAGTCAGAGGAAGGTGGGAGCTGCTGCTCCTCACAGCATGGAACATTTTTCCCATCATATTTTCCTCCTTTCAGCAACTCTATGAGGACCAAAATAGCTCTTCCCAGAACAGCCAGTGGCTGAAAATGCATCTAAGCCACCTCCCAGAGCATCACAACTTGTGTGAAGACCCCTATTCAAAATTAAAGCCATGCAAAATTAATTTATTGAAATTCAGTTGGGAAGTGGAAAGAGATCAGCTGAATTAAGGTGGCTTTAATGAGGAAGAAAAGCGGAGGCACGGAAATTTGCTGCCACTGAAATCACCAGCACCTCTGGCTAATCTGGATGAATGCTGCAGATGAGCAGCTCCCCCAGCACTGCAGCACCCAATGCCATGGTGCAGGCGAGCATCCATCCAACCTGGATGCCAGGGGCTGGAAACCAGGCATCCTCTGGCCTATAACAGTGTTAAAAGACCCCACTGGGAAGCAAAAAATGTATTGAAATGCTGTTGGGTGTGCAGGGAAACGGGCTTGAGATCTTTGCCCTGTATATGACCCAGATCAAAAGTCTTGCTTGTAGCCTATGTTTTTTACTGAGTTAAATAACAGCAGCCCATAACACTCCGTGATCATCTCCTAAGTGGATTGAAGCCTCAAGCTTTATAGATTTCATGCTTCTTTTTAGTGCAATTTTATAGTGCATTTCTCATTGCTTTTTTTTTTATTTGGCGTGTTACTTGATTAATTGGTATGAAATGTTCATCGTTATCCGACAATTCCTGAAACACAAATGCAGAACTCTCTGATTGTATTTCTTATTTACAGCCCTGTAGCCTGAGTGATTTCCAATTTACTGTGCCGCTATATTAGGTCAATATATAATACCTTGGGCCACTCCAGAAAGATTAACCACAAGTGGATTCCCTTTCCAATCAAACAGTCCCTGTGATAAATTACAGTTTCTTTTACTGTGTTTGATTGCATTTCTGCCACTTTCCCTACAAAGTGCAATCAAACAAACACCCTCTGCATCTCTGCCACTCCACATTGCTGAATCCCACAACACAAAGATGGGTAACTGCAGAATCTGGGGGACTCGGTGCCATACGTACAACTGGCTGCAAATTCATCTACACCACTTGGAGCCCACAGCTTCCCCATTGGTTACTGGAAAGAGTTTTCACTGGTATATATCCTTCCATCTTCCATTTTGCATCTGTTTTTTGTTTTTTTTTTTTTTATTTGCATCACCATTCCCATGAGGATATCATGACAACTGGAATATGGTAGGTGGACGGTTGGACTGAATGGTCTTAGAGGTCTTTTCCAACCTTAATGATCCTATGATTCTATGATTTAAAGCCTTCTGCAAAGCACATGGGTGATGTGAAGAATTCAGACGTTATTTTCCCACTCTTTTCCTTTCTTGTGCCTTCACAGTTAAAGCAAAATGCTAGAAGATATAAATCCTAGAAGCACAAAATTCAGAAGACAAGGATTTCCAGCTCTTTTTCTTTCTATCATTTTTTTTTCCATGTATCCCATGATTTTGACAGTCCTGACACAATATTTTTGCACCCCCAAAGCTGCCTGATGCCATGGCATCCAGACAGTCAAAATACCCTTTCTTTGCACTGGAAAATCAAGACTGAAGCAGTCTGTGTGCTCGCTATTCCAAAATTAGACTGCACATAAATTTAACATGTTCAAATAATGGGCTTGCATATGCACACAGTCAAGCAAAAGGTATATTATTTTAATACAAGGAACTTGTTAGACAGAATATTTCAGCTTCCCAAGATATTAATGGATACCCAGCAAAGGTCTTTTTAGAATGATAATATACTTCACTTTGTTTGCCGAGTCGGTAACAATTAAATCACTTTCTGGATTACAAAGCATATGCCAACGTGACACGGTGGCGGCAGCTCGCAGAGCAGCCCTATCCCAAGTTATGAAGCAATATTTTCCATCTTGGTTTCTTATTTGAATTGCAAAGAACAGTTTAAAAAAGAAAAAAGAGATCCTGAGGCACGCAGCCAGCAGCAAAATGAGAAATTCTGGGTCCACACACCAGCTATTTTCACGAGGGGCTGTGACAAAGATGCTTTTTTATGGTACCTCCAAATCTGGAGCAAAAAACAGAGGGGCTACACAACTAAACAAAGAATAAGATACCACTGACTGACCTCTGCACTAATAAAAACCAGCCCAGCACCCAAAAGAACACCGACTGCCTTGAGCCAGTGAGGGTCTGAGGGAGCTGAGGCGCAGGGTCCTGCAGGGTGCCCTGGCCATGGTTTGGATGAAGTGGGACTCTCTGGGTGGCTGTTTGCCATGGTGCAGACCTTTGGAGGATGAACAAGCCAAGGCCACCATGATGGGTAAGACAACCATATCTTTTTCCATGATGAGATGATGGAAGATGGCCAACCTTCAGCATCCATGAAGCCCTTCAAGAAATGCTGACACCGCGACTGGGACACGGAGCAGCTCGGGAGGCTGCAGGTGCTGATGGCTCTGGGAAAACTCAGGTCAGCACAGCATGAGCAGCCAGTAACAGGTTGGAGCAGCCCCACTGGAGAGATGCTGCAAGAAGTTGGAATCAGGAGATAAAAGATTGAGGGACTCAACCTCACAAACATCATCACCAAAGAGGCAACAAAAAGCTGCTGCTGAATGCAGGCTACGGGGGAAACAGAGCAACAAAACCAGGCTGCAGAGATATGTGAAGAGTTAAACATAAGGATAGAATAGGATGGTTTTGTTTAAAACAGAGATGTTAACTCACTGGGAAGAAGAAACTTGACTCCTTCCATCCTGGAGGTATCCCCATGTCTACCCATGGCTATGGCATTGCAGTGCAAAAATCCCACCCCATGTCCCCTCCTATCCTTCCCCTCAGCAAGGGCTGAAGCTCACTGCCACGAGCTGAGTGTCCTTGACAATGCTTTTCTCTGGAGAGCCAAGTTGGTTCAGTTCCTGTGGTAGCAGATGAGGAGATTTCATTCCAAACACATTTACATTATTATGCAAATATTTGGAAATCATCAACTCCTTCACTTACCTGCTAAGATCTGAGTTAAGTGTTTCCATGGGAACAGCAACTATTAACCACTATAGTTAATATTTTTATTCTGGAAGTGTCCAGAGAGCCCAATGAAGATTGAAGACTGCTTGTACAAGGTGCTGTATGAATGCGGAGGATGAAAAACTCTCTTGTTAAAAGGCAAAGATTATGTTTTATGAGCTTCAATGACAAGCACAAGTATTACCTGGACCTGTAAAAACGTGGTCAAATGGGCTTGCAACAAGTCCAGGAGCTTCACCTACCCCATTTAATTAAATCAAGAGCCCTGTTTATATTGTTTTGAATCCTATTGCATTTTGTGGCCAGATATTGACCTTAATGGATAACCCAACTCAATCTAGAATCTGCAACACCAGCTCAGTTCGAAGGACATGAGAATCTTCCTCAAGCCTCTGGTCTTAGCTGAGTCCAAATTTACATTAAATATGAGATTATGTTAAATGTGAGATTAGCAGTGGTGAGGTGATGAGGGGCAGGACATCATCAGGAGTGTCTTGAAAATCAAAGGGGTAACTTAACCCAACACGTGATCATAAGTCAAGTATGTGCTCAAGAGACCCTAAAATCCACAACTTTTTTGAAAAAAATGGATACACTTGTGTGGTTTTTTTTGTCCTTCAGATTTCAAGTCTGCATCCACAGACAGATTTCAAACACCTCTGCTTGAACTTGCCTGAAAAGAGCAACCAGAGCAGAAGCTGTCACCCCTCCTAACCTCTGGATGATGGAGTTGCTCGCAAATTTGGAGGCACCAGGCTGGAAACATCCCCACCATCAGGGGCTCTCTTGCCTGGCTTCCCTCATCCTTTGTCCTCCCAGTTTCTTTCTCCACTTGCATTTCTTTCTCCACTTGCATTTCTCTTTCTTTTCTTCTCCTTCTCTGTAAGAGAGTCTCCTTTACTCAGTGGGACTAAGCCCACTTAGGGTTAGGAGAGCACAGCCCTAACAGCAGCAACCAAAAGCAACCCTAAAGCGAGGATGGTGCAGCACAGGGTCTGTGCCACTTTGGGAACTTCAGAGGGGTCCAAAATCCAACAAGGCTGAGCACACAGAGCTCATGGTGTGGTTGTCCAAGCCTGCTGCACCTTGAGCCATTAACGCAGCTGACTCCTGCCTCAAGGCAGTCTGTAAGCAATAAAGTGTCTGAGGTGGGAGGCGGACTTCATCTTCCCAGTGTCTGTGAGCCTGTCTTGCCTCTAAAAGTACAAACCTTCAAACACATGCACCAAGTCAGAAATTAATCTCCAAATCACCATCTCCACCCAGGCCAGACCAGGCTCACTTCAGGATGAGCTGCAGACTGGAAGGCCAAGCTCTTGCTGTAAAGGGCTGTGCAATTGAAAGTGATTGTTGCAACTGGGGAATCCTAAGAACCAACCACCACACAAATAAATTTTAAGTTTTGAATGAATGTAGCCAATTCTCAACAGAAGATGCTCAAAGGGGCTTGCAGGAGACCTGCAAGAGCACACAGCCCCTTGGTCCAACCATGAAGCTGTAACACACGTAAAGACAGCAGGTAAGGCAATGAACATCCCTAAATACCAAGGAGGAAACGACAGAACCTGGAAGTCCACCTTGAACGTGGCCTCCCAAAAATGCTATTCTAAGGATGAGGGATGTGCTAAGTCATTTGACATTGGTTGAAGAAGATGGGATGGGACAATCTTTCCAAAAAATAAAACCAAAACCCCATTACATTCCTATTTGTATAAAGAAAAAGGTCTTACCTGTTTCTCCCCATATTGGCAAATATTCATCCTGCTGTATGTCTAGCATGATTTCCAGTCCATTGCCTGTCCCACCCTTAACCGTGGTAAGAAGAGGCCGTCCTTCTTCTCCTGAGTTGAACATGTAGCATTTCCCATACTTTGTAAACACCTGTGAGGAGAAAAGAGGGAAAGTGCCATGTAACAAAGGCTTCTTTGCACCTGAACGCAGGTAGAGTGATGAGAAACAGCCACCTGCTGCAGCTCGAAGGGAAATGTCTGCAGATAAATCTAATCCAGTTTAATAACTCAGCATACTGCCATCTCCTTACAGAAAATAACAGATGGAGAAGAGGGAGGGAAAGCTGCATTAAAGCAGTGAAGAAATGTCTTCAGCAGCCTGCCTGATCCACATCATGTTAACTCTCCGGGAAACACCAGTAGAGGCTGTAGCTGAGCTTGTACTGAAATTCTCACACCTGACCTAAATCTCCCCTCTTTTAGTTTAAACCCCTTCCTTCTTGTCCTAGCACTATCTGCCCATGACCCAGCTTTGTTGATGTCCCCTGCAGCACCAGCCAAGCCAGGAACAAGCCCTGGGAGATCAGCGGATGCAGAAAGGCAAGAGCCTCCAGTACTATCCAGGTGGATATCTGCAATATGGTATCAGCCATTTCAGTGACACCAAATATCAAACCCTGTGGGCACAGCTCATGCCCACTGCTTGGCACCCAAAGTGAACAACAGGAATGGTGCCTCTGCTCTCCTGACACCAAAAACGTGCATTATCCCATTCATTCCTCCCTCTTCCTCTTCACCGACAGGAATTGAAATTCTTTACCCAGAGGTGGTGAGGCCCTGGCACTGCCCAGAGCTGTGGGTGCCCCATCCCCAGGGGTGGTTCCAGGCTGATGGGCCCTGGGCAGCTGAGCTGGGGGGCACCCAGCCCACAGTAGGGGTGGGGTTGGGGGCTGTGACGTCCCTTCCAACCCAATAATGCTGTGGTTCTGTGATTCTATGGTTCTGTGATTCTATGGTTCTACGATTCTACGTTCATCAGCATGAAACGGGGAGAGTGAAGCACCTCAAGTCACTATCTGTGGTCACGGACAGTCCGTCCCACATCTCAGCAATCAGTAAGCAACTGGCAAACACCACTAATGAATATTCAGAGAGAAGGGAGCACAAGAGCTGGCTGCAGTCCCACCAGCAGCCTCGGCACAAACCACCAGGCACTAACGCATTTGCTGAGATCACACGACCCTGAGATGATTCATAAAGCGACACAGAAACTGGAGTCATCAGCAATTTATTCCCATCAAATATTGACATATGCCGTATAAAGCACAGCAGCAGGGAAATAAGTAAAAAATAAAAAAATAAAAAAAAGAATAAAAAAAAAAGAACGTTCTGGGGTATGAAATCATACCCAAGTTAAAAACCTCCAATCGGTGCAGAAGAGACACAGAGCACATAAAGCACTCGCAGGAGAAACGATGCCCTTTTAAAAAAGATTTTATCCAAGTGAAAATCCCTTTTTAATACTTGACTGACCTACTAAACCATTCAAGCTGGGAAGACAATCTGAACAGTAAGCCTGTGTTAGCAGCCAGCGCCCGTAGATGGGTTCTCCCAGATAGGCTTTGAAGGCAGAAGTCAAACATTTCTAATTAGGAGAGTTTAAAATACAGCAAGAAGAGAACCTACATTAGGGGAAATAACGGGAAAACAGGTAAGCTGATATAGAAAGCAGCAGCACGCTGTAAATGCTGAGTAAGGATTTAGATGCTGATGCACCCAGTGCAGCCTTTATCCAAATAAATCCAGGTAATTTTATATGGCTTTTTATATTGCCCTTTGCAGCTGTAAAATTTTAAGTGTAAAACCCCCACATTGGGCATTTGTATCCAATAAACAAGTGACAGAGGTCCAAGACTCACTCTGGCTGCACCTCTGGGACGCCCACTCCAGAAAACTAAATCCCTGCAAAGGGAGAGACCTTCTGCACCCCTTCCTCTCCATGCCCAGTAAGGGAACACCAATGGCAATGGCCATGAGTCCGTCTACCAAAGCCTCAGCAGATATTTTCTTGCAGAGCAGGAGAAGAGGAGAAACAGTGAGCCCAGGGAATAACCTGAGACACAGTTTACATCTGTCATTTCCATCTCTCCTGGGACTGCAGGGAAATGTCTCCAGAGAAGCCCTGCTATCTTCTGCTGCTCCTTAGGGCCATCATCAAAGACCAAACCTCATTAGGGCTCCTGGTGTGCAGCCACCCTCCCACCTCTGCAGATGCAGTTCTGTATAGCCAAACAGTGCACCAGGGTCATGATTGTAATAAGAAGAACTCATCCTAACAAGGAATCTTTGCTGAAGTAGCTAAACCATGAAAACTTTAGAGTCGTCACCAAGCTTAGCAGCTAAGCAAGAACTGGTGCTCAGGAAGACACCAACAAGGGATACAGCAGCAAACAGCATGAACCAGGAGAAGATGTACAGAGCAGAAGAGCTGGGGAGGAGAAGCTGATGCCAAGACTTGGCCCTTGGTTCAGGGCTTTTCAGGGTGCCCATGTAGGCTGGAGCACATCTTCCCACTAAGGTTCCTCCCCAAGGAATGGGGAATGAAACCTCAGTGCTCCAAGACAGCTCCTTAATGCAAAGGAAAGCATGTTAAGTGGGGACAGCTGGGAGATTTGCTCCCAGAGCTTTGCTCCCAAAGCTCCCTCCTGATCCAACTAAACCTCATGAAGGTGCCTTTGCTGGGAATTTGGGCTGGCTCATGCTGCTCCCACTGTTGACACCCAGCAGCCCTCACTGGCAGAGCATCACAGGGCTTAGGGCACAGAAAACTGAAAATCAAAGAGAATGAAGTGCTGATGGGGAAATAGGAGCTCTTCTCTGCAGGCCAAGGTACTCACAGGGAACCTATGGGAAAGGCAGACCTGAGCCATGGTTGACAGGGCTGGTGCTTAAGCAATGCCTTCAGGCATCTCCTAGGCTTAGTCCTGCTCCTAGCACAAAGGAGTCACAAATTCACCAAGTAAACAAGCAAGAACAAAAAATTGAAAAGAAAAAAAAAGAAAGAGAAGAAAGCCATCCTGCTGCATTGCAGCTAGAGACCCTGCCATATCTCCCTGTAGCACCTTGTGCTAACACCCAAACTACAGCCCCAGCAATCAACTCCCCCCTGTATATACCATGACACACACGACAGCAGCTTCACCTTTATGCACCACCTCTTCATGTCCCAGCAAGCACCTCCCATCCACCCTGCCCTCCAGTGATGCTGCACGGAGCAATCACATTCCTGAGCATGAGCATCACGTTGAACCTCAGCTTGAAGCCATCAGTGGTGGTCGCTGAGCAATGAGAGCTTTGAGGCCAACAGCCCTGCTTGGGAGGGAATTGTGGAGAGCAGCAGGCATTAACTAGAGCCTCAGAGGGTTTACTTCCCTCCATTGCACAGCTCTGATTGATGCCCATGCCCCACTGCTGGCTCTGTTGTTCCGCCACCCATACCTCTCTCTAGAGCCTCAGCTACACAGCTTTCCATCTTTCCCTAAGCAGCTATAAAACTCTAGTTATAACAGCATTTAAAAAAGCATTGCCAAGTTCAAAAACCCATGCACATTCATTTCAATTCACACTCAACAGGGCTGTGCTGTTCCTGACCTTCTCAATTCTGCTATGAATGATATTTAGGAAGATAAAGCTTTTTCAGTAGATTCCCTTGGTTTCAGGATCTTTTTGGCTTCCTGATAACGGGGCATGGGTTTGGGAGGATTCAGACTACTATCAAATCATCAAGACAAAAGGATAGAGCTGTTTGGAAAGGGTAACATCAATATTTACTAGCTGCTGTGGTACATTCGAGACAGTAAACACGAGGCAGACCAGAATGATTTAACCTCAGCATATTTGTCTTAGGGGAAAACAGCACTGCTTGTTGTTATTAATGCTCTAACTCAAAATGAAAAGAAGGACCAGCACAACTCAGAAAAAAACCACACATGCTTTGAGAGTTACCTACAAAAATACCAAATTTTCCCTATGATGGATTGCTGGTTACTTTTGACAGCTCCTCTGAACCCATTTAAGTGTGAAGGTAAACACAGCCAAAACATGTGAAACAGTATTTGAGTGACAGAAGGATCCCTTCCTTGTGCTGACACATAAAGGAAAAAACATTTATATCTCGTGGAATTAAAAAGCAGAGCATGGACATCTCAAACAAACTCCATGGACAAAAAAAAAGACAACGCTTTCCAGAGCTCAGAGACACAAATGTATTTCCTGCTGTGTGTCAAACCAACAGTCCAAAAAGGACGGATATTCAAAATGCAAGCAAGCCTAACCATGGTAATAGAGAAAAAGGTATTTCACAGTTTATAACCAGCACACACAGGACAAGTGTATCTGCTGATAAATTATCCTTTCAGTATGGAGCAAAATGATGGTAAAAGCGAGCAATTTGAAGTCTGTAAATTACTTTTCTACATCAGACAAAGACTCTGGCTAGAGCTCACTGACAAGCCAAGACGTTATTTGTTGGATTAAGGCACTAACCGTTGAAAAGAGGGAAAATTAGCATCTTTCACAACCATTTTCTCTGCAATTGTGGGACACAAAGATTTAGAGACATATCAAGTCACATCCAACAACATCAAGGACAACAGGGAGGAAAGAAAAACCAAGGGACTTCCCATACGGATCCAGGAGAACAGGAACATAAAACTGAAAGTGAAACATGGAGATGGGCAGGAACGTACAACAGATGATGAAAAAGATCCTGTTTAAAGATGACCTTATTTCTGAGTTTTTGGTCCATGCACACAGCACAGCTCTCTTGTGGCACTCACTGAGCCATGCCAGCATTCCATTGGAGGTGTGAGGAACAGCACAGCCCAGCTGGCTCCGTGCAGGTGCCCAACGACGGTCCAGTTGTTCACACTCTGGCAGGAGGCAGTGGTACATGATTTAAAATGACATGATAGCTGCAAAGAGCAAATTGCAAGGGATGCCTACAATAAACAGGTTTCTGGAGTGTCAAATCCCAGGAGGATCTCCTTGCAAAGGAAAGATTGCAGCGACAGTTTGGTATGGGGGTAACTCGCACACTTCATCTCCCTTCCAACCTTAACTGCAGAAGGACTGAAGGAATCAAATTCTACCCAAAGCAGAGACAAGATTTTTGCTAGAAAAAAAAATTAAATTAGGTCCTTAAAACTGCACTAAATTCCATTTGGAAGATTTCCAACACCACA
Organism: Penelope pileata; assembly: GCA_013396635.1. Taxonomy (NCBI): domain Eukaryota; kingdom Metazoa; phylum Chordata; class Aves; order Galliformes; family Cracidae; genus Penelope; species Penelope pileata. The sequence goes on from WBMW01003492.1 coordinate 91,318, forward strand.
ACAAAAAATAACAAATACTGATAGATAAATGAGGAAGCAGACAGACAGATGAAATGGGCAAATTTGGCCGAGTAACATACTAAACAGCAACAGGTTTTTCACCTCCTTGGTGTGTGCAGACATCACTCAACAAACAAGGACAAGGCAACATCCAATCTCAACACCCACCCAACCCAGTGCCCTTCCCAAGACCAAGAGACACAACCCCAAGGGGTCCTGATGGGAAAACCATTGGGTCTGGTCCAACGCTCTGCTCAAGCAGGGTCACCTGGAGCAGGATGCCCAGGATCATGTCCAAATGGTTTTTGAATCTCTCTAAGGATGGAGACCGGAAGATAGAATCCCACTGAGGAGTGGGAAATGCGTGGTGTTATGTCTGGCCAAGAGGCCAGAGTCCACCCGAGAAAGCATCTCAAGGTCTCAGGTGCTGAACTGGATGTGCTTTTGGGTACCTTGGGCTCCTCCATGCTCACCTCATGCTGCCTTGGTGGGGTCTTCAAGGATGTGTTTCAGGTCATCTCAACTCCCCCACGCCAAAAGTACGGCCCTACAGCTGGGCACAGCACTGGGACACAGCTGGAGGATGCAAGCTAGCACCATCTCAGCCCCCCAGCAAATAGTACAGTTACTGTAAAAATGGCTTTTACAGCAATGTCTTGGGTTTCAAACACCTCCAGTGAAATGTTCAGGTCCTGAAGGTGCCAGGAGGGCTGGGGACACGTGAGCCTCACCAGCCTTTGGGGCATCCTCTTGGCTGGGGAGGATGATGCATCTCAGACTTATAAAAACTCTGGGGGGATACAAAAAACCCACAGAACCCTGCATTCAAAAGATGATTTAATTGGTCAATTAAAGGTGCATCTCTTTCAAACATTAACGTAAACTAGGAGGGGGGAAAAAATATTTTCACAACTTCTCCCCTTCCAGCAGCAGCCGTGGATTTCTCTTTAAATCTATGTTTGTTTTGTATTATCAGAAACCTGGCACAGAAGTATGTCAGACAAGAAAAATATCACCCATCCTTTGTGGTGTCAGGTTTAATCTCGCAACAGAGAAGAGTGATGGGGACGGAGCTCTGGAAAGCAGAGCCATAAAAGTTGTCAGCGACGTGTTTACAAGGACAGGGCTTTCCTTTCGGCCTCCAAGACTGCGACATCCCAGCGGGGCTTGTCAAGCAGCTCTGCCAGGCAAGGCAGGGAGATGCTTTGTGGAAATTGGTTCGATGTCTGCCCACACCCCTCTGGGCGCTGTTCCCATCCAGCTGTACAGGAGCAGCAGGGATGTCAGCTCTGCTATTCTACAAGGCTGCTGTTTTTAAAGAAGTTATTGAAGTCCTAGATACTGCCTGAGGCTACAATGGTCTTGTGCTAGCATTAGTGCTATTTCTTTTACAAACTAGGAGCTAGCATCCCAAATGTAATAGTTGCTGACAAGCTGCTATACAACATATAACACTCCTAATACATAGATCTCTGCCTTCAAAACCTGTTTTTGCTACTGGGTGGGACCAGCTCTTTTTTAATTTATTTTATAGGATGGCATTAAATGTTACCCAGTAGATGACGGTTCATATCCCCATATTCTACCCTTCAAGAATGGTTAAACTCTAGCAGCACAGACACAGAGGCATGACAGGCTGGCATGTTTAATTCACTACGAGATATCGCCATTTCCTTCATATTTGTGCAATCAGCCACTCCCTGTAATGGCATACCGGTGCAAGCGTTTGTTTGAATGGTGACTACTTACGGAGGGTCCTTATAGCTGGCATAAATCACCTCCACAGCAACCACTGCAATTTAGCACTAGTTGAGTGGGTATTTAAAAAGAAATATAGCACTATAATAAACTATAATAGTGAAGCTCCAAATATTTGAGAATTATGCTGGTCCATAAACTGAGGAAACTGTTACCCTCTCTCTGATCCCCATCAAGCCCTAATTGCCTCCACCCATAGCAAACTAATGCATAACGATACAAGAGCAGCTATGTCCCACCAGACCATAATTTGTCAACAGTAGAAAACAACATTTGCATGCTCCCACAAAGGCTCATCTCTCACATGAGCACCAATTAGACCATGAATGTCTCTTAAATTTGATTTCCCAAGACTCATTTTGCAGAACAGCATTCAGGAATCTGCCACTGAGAGCCAGGTCTACAGCTCTGTTTTAAAAGACTGCATTATTATTTGATTTCTACTTATGAAAAAAAAATAAAATCACATAATATGAAAATCAATGCCCTAGCAGAACCATGAGGCCATCAGTGCGCAGGAATGTGTGGGTGAACCGAGGTCAGCAGCCTGAGACATGCCAGGCTGGGACCGTGATAGCACCAGACCTGGGTTGAACAAGGTCAGACAACAGGAAAAACCTGCCCAATGCCCTCAGGAAGCAGCAGATGGTGTGGAAAGAGGAGAAAAGTGGATGCCTTGATGTGCCCACTCCTCCTTGTGAGCATCATCTCAGCAACGCTGTCCATTCCTGCACCAGCATCCCAGCGCCAGGAGCCCTGTGGCCTTTCAGCAGGTGCCAGCGTACGGCTTGAAGGCCAGGATTCATTTGGATAATAATTACAATCTGTCTTCCTAACCTCTCCCCACTGATTCATTTAATGAATTGTTCTTCATTACCCTTGCTGAATTTCCTCTCGAGCAGCAGCTCAGCTCAGTCCCCAGCACGGAAGCAGCTGCAGCTCCAGAACTGAAGTGCAGCTATCACCCACAGCAATCACAGAATCACAGCATTGTTGGGTTGGAAGGGACCTCACAGCCCCCAGCCCCACCCCTGCCCTGGGCTGGGTGCCCTCCAGCTCAGCTGCCCAGGGCCCATCCAGCCTGGAACCACCTCCAGGGATGGGGCACCCATAGCTCTGGGCCCTGTGCCAGGGCCTCACTGAGTAAAGAATTTCCTCCTCACATCTGACCTAAATCTCCCCTTTTTCAGTTATTTTTGTTTTTTTATTTTCCTATCACTATCTGCCTCCTGTTTGTAAGCTCCTCTGAAGTCCTGGAAGGCCACAATGAGGTCTCCCTGAAGCCTTCTCTTTTCCAGGCTGAACAAGCCCAATTCTTTATCCACCAAACAGTCCACCCTCCAAATCCGTATCCTTCCAATGTAGAGATAAGGATGTGGTGTTGGACCGTGTCAAAGGTGTTGCTCAGCCCTGACAAAAACACCTTGACAGCACACAGCAGGTGCCCATGGACCCCCAGCACTCATCCACACAAAGAGCCGTATAAAAGTGCTATGGAGCTTTAGCCAAGAGGGTGGACAAAACATTTGGGCTTGAAATGTCAGCATCTGACCCAAACCCCTGCAGCTAAGGATAGCGCACAGCAGACTGAGATCTGAAAATGCTGATGGCTCATCTTCAGACCTCCATGCTCCTTAAAACCACCAAGCAGCACCACAAAGCCAAAGGAGACCCTTGGGCTGTTGGGGCCAGAGCAGAGGAGGCTGAGGAAAGGCCTCATGGCGGCCTACAGCCTCTCATGGCCTACAGCCCCTCATGGCCTACAGCCCCCCATGGCGGCCTATAGCCCCCTCATAGGGATCGGAGGGGCAACACTGAGCTCTGCTCTCTGGTGACAGTGACAGGGCCCAAGGGAACAGCACTGTTTACTCCTTGCTATAAAATCATGCCATGTGTGGAGTTTTTCAGGCTGTAGGAGCCCAGCCTTTCTACAGAGCATGCAGAAGGGAAGTGGCAGCCTCATGAAAAGGACAAAAAGCTCCAAATGCTCCCAGCGGGACAGCTTCATCTCATGCCTCTCCTGAAGAAAAAAGTAGCAACCGCTCCCTCGTCCTTAGGCAGAGGAGATAAATGCTGGACTGAAAACAGCATTTCTCTCTACTCAGCAAAGCTTAAAAACCCAGGAGGCCCTTACCACTTAAAGCCCTGAGTATTTACAACTTCTGCCTGAAGTGAAGTATTTGGGGCATGAGGAAAAGCAAAGCCTATCCCCACCTGGGGCTGGGACAGGGATAAGGACCATCCATGGCCACGCGGTTCTATGCCCCGTGCCACTCCAGGCACAGCAGGCACTGAGGGATTCTCACCACAGGTTTTTGCAGGCATATAATCAAGTTGTAATTCAGAGCACCACCATTTATGATCTCAAGTTTCCTCTGCAGTCAACTGAGAAAGATGTTTCTTACAATGCAATTCCAAGCACTTTAGTTAGCGATACTCAAAAGTTAGCACAAGCGCTCTTTTTGGCTCCCTTGTGATGGCTGCATTATTTGGAAGAGCAAATTTCAGAGTGGCAGTGCTTTTTTTTGCACTCATTGGCTACATGTAGACCTCCTGGCAACGTCCCAGTGCTTTCCAATGCAGAAAAACCCAGCTAGCAAAGTTATTTCCTATCATTCATGCATGCAAAACCATTCCCCATCACTTGTGCAAGCAAAGCAACTCCCATCACTCTACAGTAAAACCTGGAGCCAAACTCTGAGCCTCCTGTGAACAGTGGGGAAAAGCAAGAGCATAGCAGGGAGGGGTATGCATATACTGGTACCCACAGACCCAGGGTGAGATTCAGTTTGTTTTAAGCCTTGGGCTGACCATGGGCAGGATTTATTATACCCAAACATCTATTTCCCATGCATGGATCTGTCCACCTAAACTGCACAGGATAATGCAAAAAGGCACAGCACTGCACAGCCACTTGCTGATACAAAGCTATACAAAATCCCATGCCTGGAATCCAGAGTGAAATTTATTGCAAGAAGAGAATTAGCAACCACAGCCCTTCTTTGCTGTCTATAGGAAGTCAAATCCTTTTGCTCTTTTTACAAGTCAAATCATCCTGCTCTGAACTTCTAAGAAGTTTGTCAGAGCTAGAACAACCAGGGATGCAACTGCATTTTTGTGTTATCACCATTGCTGAGGACATGACAAACTTAACTTTGTGATTCCAGGGCAAATTGGTAAAGGAGAGGAAAAAGATCATGCTTGTAAATGGGACAGACTGGAACTTGAAATCACTGAGTGGCAGCAAACCAGGCACAAGATGTTGTATTTTTATGGTTACTTTTGAGAGCAGAGCTGTCTGCAGCCCATGGGAATGCTCACAGGACACTTATGCTCTGGGTTAATATAAATCATTCCTGATGCTTTCCTACGGGAGACTGAATCAGATTTGAACTATTTGGACTACTTCCTAACACAGGCAATCAGCTGCAGCCAGGCTCTGCTGTGCTCAAAGCAAACATACATACAGTGCTTTTGATGTGGAATATCCCTGTATGACAAGGACCAGAATATTTTCCAGTGGAAATTAAAATAAAAAATCAACAGCAAAGAAATTATTTTCTATCCTGTATCCTCCAACCCCACACAACACCCACAGTTAGGCCAGTGCAGTGCTATGCAAGCATCCTTTGGCACAAGGATTAACCTCATTTAGCTCTTTAATTTAAATTACTGCTGAAATGGCTGATTCAGAGAGGTTTTATAGCTGCTATTTATTATTTGTACAAGCACAGCACCACACAGGGCAACGTGACTTTGAGTAGCCATCTCCAAGGGAATCAATCGAAACCCCAGGATCCCGTGCACACAGCTCTAGCAATGATCTGGAGAGTGTTAAAGAAAAACAAATGCCAGTGGAAGATGCAAGTGCAAAATGCAAACGGAAAAAAACAAATGAAAATCAAGCAACAAGATGCATAAGAAGCCCAGGAAAGTGGCTGCAACTGAGATGCCACTGCAGAAATGTTGAAGTTGCAAGCACAGCTCCAGGGCCATCCAGCTCCATCACCACTGAGGGTGAAAGCCAGCCTGCCTCCAACTGAAACACAAGATTTTTCTCCTTCTAACTCTTTGTTCCACTCAAAACCTTCCTGAGAGATCCTGATAAAGGCAGAATTTCATGTTAAATTCCCCAGCAGCCACCACCCTGCCTGCAGGGTTTCCCCGAGCCCTGGGACACTGTGCTTCCAAAATGTGAGCATGAAATGCAGCAAGGAAGGAGGAAGACAGGGAGATTGCTTCATTACGGCAAACACACCATGAAACAGGGCATGAGGGAGGCAGCAGCTCGCTCTGCATCCATCCCTAACAACAACACTTGGATATTTACGGTGCAGCCCTCCAAGGAGTCTATTCACAGTCACTTGCTACCCAAAAGGCAGCGGCGTCCGCCAGTTCCTTCTTTATGTTTTTACAGCAAACTTCACACTCAAGGAGAACTCAAAGCTCTTTATGGGTAAACACAATTTCCCAGACTAAGAGATGGGACCAGGAGCACCAAAATACACATTTCCCAGCCCACCGTGTTTGGCTGCTCCAAGGAGCCCATGGCTCCATGCTGGTTATCATGCACAAAAATTCCCCTCTATTCAGTGTGCTCTGACTTTTTAATTGCAGCTCGCAGAGGAGATGCTGCTGCTGCACTGGGCAGCTTTCCCTGCTGCCTCCTCCCTTCTTCTCAGCACCCAACACGGCCTCTGAATCCTCAGAGCATGGGAAAATTGGAGTTAGCTTGCCTCTTGGTAATGGCTGGGAGAGGAGGGGCAGTGCAAACAGTTCTCCTTGGGTGAAGGCAACCAGGCTGGGCTGGGGTCTCACCTGCCCGGGCACCCCCAGCCCCACGTGGGGTCAGACATAAACATCCTGACCTCAGGACTGCCAGGAGTGGGACTCAGTGGTCCTTCTGGGTCCGTTCTAACTCAGGATATTCTATGATTCTACGATCCTGGAGCAAGCATCTAGATGGGTTTGTCCTCATGTCTTTGCTTCTGGTGCTTTTTCGTTATTTCCAAGATGATGAATGGGATGACCTTTTACATTTAAAAGTTGGGCTTTTATTTCTTTAACTATTATAAAACCTATTCCAATTACGCACCATCAGCTCCCTGGGGCATTTGAAACACAAACCTGACAGCCTGAACCAGAGACAGATCCCAAGCCATAGGAGGTAAGAACAAATGCAAATGGACCATAAAATCATAGAATCATCTGAGTTGGAAGGGACCTTTAAAGGTCATCCAGTCCAGCTCCCCACCACTTGGTCTCTGGAACATCTTTGAGACAGAGATCTGGAACCCAGAGCTGAGCACAAGGAATAACAAAGCCAATGTGGCTGGTATGAGTGCTTTGAGCTTGTAATAATCTCCGAAATATTCACAACCCAGGCAAGGAAATGAGTTTGTTCAGTGTGCACAGTGTCACAGAATCATAAAGGTTGGAAAAGACCTCTAAGAGCCTCCAGTCCAACTGTGAACTGTCTGGTATGGCATGATAGGAAAGTATGGCATGGTATGAAAGTAGATTTGGGACTGGGTACCAAAATTGCAGCCCCATTCCCCATCCCCCATCCAAACCACACCAATTGGCACCCAAGTGCCTACAGGGACTTCTCATTTCAATGCAAGGCAGAAGCACATCAACCCTGGGCAGTCCTGGGCTGGCAGGGAGCAGCCTCATGTAAACAGCATTACTTTACGGAACTGCACACAGACCATAAAATTAATCCAGATCCTTTAAAAACACAGGTTTAACCTGCTATGGCAGTGAATTTAGGATGCTGACTACAGCTTGAACATAAGATCATGGTTTTTTATTTGCTCTATCAGTCATTAATTTCTTCAAAAGCCACAGTATCATCCACGGCAAAACTCACCAGCCTGCTGTAAAGCTGTTGCAGGGGCAGAAGATGGCAATAGTGCAAAATTTTGAGAACCTGCACCCAAAACACCAGTAATTTTATACTCATATATTCCCTGAGATGCTTCTCAACAACACCACTTCAGTCCCACTCATTCAGTGCAGCATCAATCCCCAAGGCAGCAATCAAAAGTGCTCTGAAAAAGTCCAGATGCCACCAGTGACGGGAGCATCCATTGAGCCAAACATAAATGAGCCCAAAAGCACAGCGCAGTTTCCAAAAGCAACTCCATGAAACAATGTCTCCACATCTACCATCTTTCTTTGCCTTTTATTTAACCTTTATGCAAGCAACATGCATTGGCTCCTGCCTTCCTAAAGCACAAGATAAAAGTTTCACAAGGAGAAAACACCTACTATGGAAAAAACAGAAAAGGAATCCCCTCCATGTGCACAGCACTCAGAATTCAGATATCATGACTCCCCTAACAACTTTCCCCTGGCCTTATTTTACGGTTCGCTTTGCAGGAGTATGTTTACAGCAATCAGGAACAAAACTCAGCTCTAAAAATGTAAAACCCAGCTGTTCAGAAATGTAAAGGCTTTATTTGGTAATTAATTTGGCACTAACCACTAGAAGGCCTGGATCTTCAGCACTTATAGGATAAAGATTTTCCTTCTCTTCATTTCAAGGAATTGATTTGAAGCACTTTACGCTCCCAGCAACATCCTGCACATCCAGCACATAAATGCAGGCAAGTCCATTTGCTTAGTGGCATAAATAAGAAAGGCTATTTCACAACCATCTTCAGCGGACTTCCAAGGTATTTTTACATCAAAACTGCCAAAAAGGGGATTTAGGGCTGAGCCATGCAATGCTCGGCAGCAGCAAGCATGGGGCTGGCAGCTGCAAGGAGCTGCCTCATGCAGACACCGCATGGAGTTGGCAACATTGCTGCAGGTCAGCATGCTGCAGCGATTGCATCTGCAGTGTCTGGCACTCCTGAGTTGCAAAGCTGCTGCAGCAAGGGGATTCCAGCAGAAGGATGCAAAGCAGGGAGTGATGCTTGGCCACAGCAGAATTGCTTCTTGCAGCAAAAAGGGGCTGAAAGGAAGGCTCCAAAGGATGTTGCACTTGGAAGCAAAGAGCTAATGTGCAACCCATGTGCCAGGCTGATGGAGAATTGTCTCTAGGTGAGCAATGGGAAACTTGTAATGTGACTTCAAGAGAAAATCTTTTTATGAACATTGCACCATTGGCAAATTAAATTCCAGTAAGCCAGCAGTCTGTTCCAAAAGCAGGAAAAATGAGAGAAAAAAAGAGCCACACCCAAGTGGCTAACCCCCAACTCTCCACCGGGGCAGAGGAGGGATGTGGCAAAGTTTATAAAAGGTTTTCTCTTGAAGTCACATTTCAAGAATTTCCCAGTGCTTACCCAGAGATAATTCTCCAGTGACGTAGCATCATTGGTCTGGCACATGGGCTGCACAGATGACAGCTCGATTATTCACCCCAAATCACTTGTTGCTATAACCCCGCACATTCACAGCCACCTGCAGAGCCTCCCTTGCATCCCCACAAAGCAGCAGAGCAACAGTGAGGGACGTGGCAGCTTCATCAGGGCAATGCAGTGTTAATACAGGCACTTTTCCTTTAATTTCCCCCTGAATTTGCTGCTCTGCAGCTGCTCTGAGATGCCCCTCAGCCATGGGTGAGCAGACGTGGTCTTGCTGCAATAAAATCAGAAATACAGAAAATGAGGCCAAGCACAGCTGGAAGTGCCCTGCACTTTTACATCTCCCCCGTTCTCCCCATGATCACTTGTCTTGCTGAGAGTAATTCCTTTCTTCATGCTTACATCTGCAGCAAGAAGAAATAAAGGACTCAAAATGACCCTGCTTTGAGATTGATGCTTCAATGTGAGCTGGCTGCAAGCCCCTGGGGCAGGGACTGTCCCCTTGGATGACTGCTCCAAGGCTGAGCCTGGAGCTGTGGTTTCATAAAGGAAAAAGATTGCATCCTGCAATCCCAGGTGTGCCCACTGCAGTGTTTTCCATCATGGATAAACCTCATTTCCCAGCCTTTTGGGTTTCAACATGAAAGAAGATATTAAATACTCTCTGTGCTGTGTGACACAGTGTAAGATTACTGAGCTACACTGGGCAATATGTGCTTCTTAGTCTCACAGAACCACAGCATTGTTGGGTTGGAAGGGACCCCACAGCCCCTCAGCACCACCCCTGCCCCGGGCTGGGTGCCCCCAGCTCAGGCTGCCCAGAGCCCATCCAGCCTGGAACCACCTCCAGGGATGGGGCACCCACAGCTCTGGGCCCTGTGCCAGGGCCTCACCACCTCTGGGTAAAGAATTTCCTCCTCACATCTGAGCTAAATCTTCCCTCTTTTAGTTTAAAGCCATTCCCCCCTGTCCTATCGCTATCTGCCCATGTAAAAAGTCACTCTCCCTCCTGTCTATAAGCTCCCTTTAAATTATGGAAGGCCGCATTGAGTTCTCCCTGGAGCCTTCTCTTCTCCAGGCTGAATAAGCCCAGTTTCTTATTCACTGAATAGTCCGCCCTTCAAATCTTTCCAATGTAGAGGTAAAGATGTGGTGTGGGACCATATCAAAGGCCTTGCAGAAGTCCAGGTTGATGACATCAGTTCTTCCTTTGTCCACCGATGCCATCACTTCATCATAGAAGGCCACCACTAGGTCAGGCACGATCTTCCCTTGGTGAAGCTGCGCTGGCTGTCATGGATCACCTCCTCATCTTGCATCTGCCATAACATAGCTTCCAGGAGGATCTCAGCAGTCTTGGCCAACATGGGATAGAGTCACAAAGGCTGGAAAAGACCTCATCAAGTCCAGCCATTGACCTATCCCCACCGTGCCCACGAGACCATGTCCCTAAGTGCCACATCTCTGCATTCCTTAATCACCTCCAGGGACAGTGACCCCATCACTTCCCTGAGCAGCCAGTGCCAATGCCTGACCACTCTTTTGGAGAAGAAATTTGTCCCGCTCTCTCTGAGCAGGACTTGGTTCTGCCACCAGCCAGGTGCCATTTGGAGATAAGCTGCCCCAAATAACACACAGGCACACCAATACACATCTCAAATGCAACACACAGCTATGGGCACCATTCACCAAGGAGGGCTGAAAGAACAATGAGAAGGGAAAGGAGAAGCTCCAGGGCATGAAGAACAAACATTCTGTTCATCAACAGCAGCACTAGCCAAAAGCAACACAGGAAAGGGAGACTGTTGGAGACAAGACCAAATGGGAACTCCCCAAGCATTCCAGCAGCAAGGAAATGTCCTGTGTCCCCCACCCACAGCCATCTTCAGGGATTAGTAATTGTTAGTCAATTAAAAGTAAAGCAGCACTAGGTCAGAGCAACTGTAGCCATCTGAATGCAAAAAGCTTCTGCAGAGCAATGCAATAACTCGGGGCACTATGCCCTCCACACCTTGTAACTTTGTTAGTCATCACATCAGGCTATTTCCTGGACTGCGTGGCTGCCCTGCAAGGCTGCCTTATTTGCAATGTATTTTATTATCAGCAAAGCAGGGTCTGACAGCTTGAAAGCTTATTGTTGGTAACGTAATAACAGAGCTGGCACGGAAGCAAATTACAAATTGCAGAGGCAATCGGCCGACCCCACGCAAGCAAATGTGAGCTGGAAAGTGAGCAGAACTGAGCCACTCCCTCCAGCCTTTCCCTGCTGACACATGCTGGGATGCAGTGTGAAACTGCAATGAGAGCAGGAAGGTGAAGCACAGGTTTCAATCCTGAAGTCTCCTGAAGTCGATCGGTGTACTAAAGTGAGCATCCAGGGAATAAAATAAAAATCAAGAACAGCAGAGACGTATCAGGTTTTGAAAAAGCCACAGATGAAGAAAGGCTCCAAAAGCAAATGCAAACTTTTTTTTTTTTATTTCTACATCACCAAAAGCAGTGGGGTGTGCAGGGGGCATGTCCATACCTCAGGGACATGATGCACATCAGCTCCAAACCCACCTCAATCGAGCAGTTTAGCTGACCTATGCTTGGAAATTAAGCACACAATTTAAATAGCACAGAACATAATGATGTTTGATTCTCTGTAATTACTTTTCTTTTCTTTTTTTTTCATCTTTAAATGAAACACCTCTTTTTAACTACGGACAGGAAATTCAATACAGAGCCCTCAGCTCAGGAGGACTCAGGCTCTACTTTCTGCCACAGTGCAATGCAGTGCAAGCAGAGAGCAACACCTGGAGCTCAGCTTGGAGAGAAAAAATCAGACACCAACCAGCAGCAGACGTCAGAGGGGACATCGACATCAGCCTCTCCAGTGCAACCTGCAGAGCACATGCAAAAAACTGCAATATGCCATAAAAGTGATATGCTTTCTGAAGGTTTGCCTTTCAATTGCCTGTAGGACTGGGTTTGAGCTGTATTTTATACCTCTGCCTCGCCAGCTAGGTCGATGGCTTGATTGGTCTATAAAACATACATCCCATCCCAATTGCTGGAGTTACTGCTGAGTTCATCAGTGGTCCATGACTGCTTTCCAAGAGACTGCAGGATGAACACCATCAGCTGAGATGTTCCAGCAGCCACAGTCCCTCTGCAGCTGAGATTGGGCTCACAGGGGCTCCAGTTGAAGAAATCTCTGCTTTTGCATTTTTTAAAATTTTATTTTATTTTATTTTTGGTGTGGAAGTCCCATGAGACTTCAAGCAAGCACAGAAAGTGTGAAATCCTGTACCTTCACCTTGTGCCAAGTTCTGTGATCAATGCCACTCTGCGTTGCATTGTCTCTGAGAAAGAATGCCAAGTTGTAGGGAAAGGAGATATTTCAACACACAATGAGGGAACAGAGGCCTAGCAGTGCTAATAACATTTTTTTTTAGTCTCCTTTCCCCAAAATTTGCATTTTTGCAATCAGGTATGTGTAAGCGTCCAGTTCCCACAGCAGGTTCTTGCTCTTCACATTGCTTTCTCTGGAGCTGCAGATGCCATGTGTCATTTCTGACCATAATCTGACCATAATCAGCTGCAACACTGATTAACAGCAGAAAGGGGCATTTGAGGAAGGCCTCGGGTGAGCTAAGGGAGCCTGGGTGGGGATTCTCTGCTGTCTACTAGCACGGTTGTACACATACTGTTGCTCTCCTGTGCAAGGCACCCGAATTAGATTGCACTTCTCTATGCTATTCAACCACTATTTGCTTGAAAGAATGCAAAGCCTTTGAGATTTTCATCTAAAATGAAAGAAACTGTCCCAAAAGCTCCATCATTACCATGCAAGGACTGACAATGCACAGAGCACTGCCCATCACATCTTAAAACTGGCCAAAAGTCTCATTCTTAAACCAAAAGCTCTTTGCAAATACGATGGTGGTGGCTGTGCCCTTAACACAGTGACCACAGAATGTCAGCCCACAGCTGGCACCAGGAAAGGATCCCCAAAATCATGCAAATATCCTCAAAACCACGGCTCTCCTGCAGGGCTGGGATTACACTCCATGAGGGTTAGAGAACTTGTAATTATTTTAAAGGCTATTTGCTGCCCTTTATGGAAGAAATAATCCACTACCACTTGGGGCCCTGCTATTGAGAAACCACTCGCAATTCATTAAGTTATCTTTCAAATACTGATGTGTGACCCTGCCACCTTTCAAGCTCTGAATAGCATAAAAATACTGAAAATCTTCATTTCCAGTGGCACTGCCTGTCTGTCCTCGGCATCACAGCAAGCTCTCTGCTTACAGGTGACTAAACATCACAAAATCAGATTTTCTTAATCAGCGTTTCCGCTTAAATTATTCCACAACTGCTGCTTTATTGGAAAAAAAGATTGTAATTATCACTGACCTATTGATTAAGGAAAGAAATAATGATAACGATAAAAAATAAGGCTACTAATGAGGAGGCTTTCTGACAAAATTTTACTTAATATTTTCATTCTAATAACTTGACCCCAGCTCCTTCTCTGCACACAGGATGCCCTCCCAGCACTGCTCTTTAGTGTTGATATCACATATCACACCACCCATTATTTCGTGACATTAATGAGCTCAGATGGATCCCATTAGCTAATCAGTGTTAATGGCTACCTGACCACCTTATCCAGGTCAGTGGATTTTGAGGAAAGCATGTTGATGTCTAAGGACCTCCATGTCTAATAAGCCTTTAAATAATTCTCCTGGGCATGCAGTGGGTATGCATGAGATGGATTAACCCAGCCATGTCCAATCCGCGGCCTGCAGGCCTCACTTGGCCCAGCACTGCTGCACTGCGGCCTACCCCTGCCCCACGCCATCATGGCGGCGGCTCTGCCCCACTGAGCGGCCCGGCCCTGGGCGTGCACCCATGGCTCCAACAGCCAAACATGGGTGTGCGATGGCACTGAGCTGGGAGGGGGCACGGGGAGGGCAGTGCGGCACTAACTCAAGTTGTGGTTGTGTGCGTTGTGATACATGGGCTGAACACAGGCCTGTCAACAGCGAAAAATACACAGCCTTGCCTTCTGTTTGGATAAAGGGATTTGGGAATAGGTGTCAAGCGTGCTAAAAAAATCATCAATTTTTTGGTAAATTTGTGACTGCACTTTCAGTCAACATAAATACATTACCTGAGAATTTTCAAACAGAATATATACAGCTGCAATCAGACATTCAACTCAAAGAACAATGTGACCATGTCTCCCTACTGGTCTTCTCTAAGCCCTGTCTCACCAGAGAGAAATACACCTCGTTTTGCAATCACACCTTATTTACGCCTTTGCTTTTTGGTAGTACATAGATCAACTGTTTTCAAGGATGAAGCACAGGAAGAGTAAAGTTTCATTCAAAATCTTTGATGAATGCTTTGCGAAGACACTAAGGACTGCAGCCACTTCCATCCAACCAGACTGATGCATTGGTTTCAAAAAACAAGACCAAATATCCCACTAGTGTTATGCTTTTGTTGCTCTTTTTTTTTGTTTTAAAAATATTTTAAAAGTTTTGTTAGTTACATACATATACAGCCCCCATGGCAATGTTTCCAGGTGCTTTTAAGTGCGATGGGTTCAGACAGCAAGAACACAGTTGATCTCACTTCATGCTATCTATCAGCAACGAGCCAAGAACAAGCAGGGATGCTGTGAGGACACAACTCACCCCTTCTCTTCCATGTGCACCATTGGACGAGCCAAGCTGTGCCTGCATGGGTCTAACTTGCTTTGCTATGAGGGAAATCCATGGCTCAGATATTCCCGTGCTGAATGCTGCTGACACTCTGGGAGTATTGCCCTGCTTTTACCAGATTTTACGCAAAACTCAAAAATCCCCTCTCAACATTAAAATCTTGCCCAAGAAGGCAGGAGGCTCATGCTCCCCTTCTATTCCGATTACCCCATGCTTGAACCAAGCCCCAGCACTGAGCCACGGGGTGGGGACCTCGGAGCCGAACCCTCTGCCATGGCAATGCCCAGCTTTTCTCCACCAAATTATTTCCACTCAGCATTGGGAATGAGTCACCTGCTTCAGAGCTCATTGCTCAAATCCCAGCTCCCGCGCTAACCCCAAGCGAGTTAATTCAGAAGGATAACAGCACCAGCTCCCCAGCCTCTTGGTTGTTATTTTCTTAGGATGCAATTTTGCACATTGTGACCATGCAAGCACCCCAACAGCAATTCCCAGGCGTGGAGGAAATGGCCAGGTTGCATTTCTCCAGGGCACAGGAATTTATTGTCCACGCAAGAAGACACCATAGCTGGGGTGCAACCATGCTCCAAAATTTAGTGTAATTTAGTAATTAGCTTTTGAGACGTAGAAAAGCTTTGCTTGCACCCAAAGAAAAAGCTAATAAAATATAAATAATATGATACAATTTATAATATAAAACCTTATAAATATAAATATAAATATATAAGATATAAATAATATATATACATAAGATATAAATCTTAAAGCTCTGAAAGGAGCTACATGGAGCAATTGCTTCTGCACTGTAACCCATCCCAGGGCCATCCCATGGCTGCTCTGTGCCCTGTCCCTCTTACCAGGACCTTAATTATCCCCAGTTTGTAATTCCACTGCTGTGGGAAGGATTGTGGGACTGAACCACCCTGCCTAAAGCATGGCTGGGGGGGGACAGGACCCCAAAGGGGCACTGACACCGCTGTTCCCATGTGTCTGGAGAGCGACTCGAGCTGAAGATCTCACGCTCTCCCTCACAAGGGAGCACGTGGCTCCTCTCCAGGGCTGCTCAGACACTGACAGATTGCTCCTTCAGGCTCAGCTGTGATGAATGCCCGAGATGAGCAGCTTTCTTGCTTTCCTCCCTTCCTCACCTGAGATTTTTCTAAGCAAGGTGACAAACAGAGCTTGTTTCATACACATGAATGTGTATGAAACCAATGTTTCATGTACATACTTGCTGCGAAATAGTCCCAAAAGGAAGCCCTGATGCCTCAGGAACATAGGCACGCAGCAGCCTCCCTGCTGTCCCACCGCCCACACATGAGCAGGAGCATTTCAGAAGCTCTCTGCTCCACACCTCCGAAGGCAGATCTCTTAAGATACATTATTTCCCTTGTCGAATTTCAGGACACTCATTTCAGCCCTTTTAAGCAGACTCAAGCCCTTCTCTTCTTTCCCATTAGGCAAAAAAAAAGTTGTTTACTCCTTTTTAATTCTTTCCTCCTTCAAACACAGGAGTGAGCCTATTGCCCTTGGGGCAGCAGCCAGGCAGGGTTTGAGCCCATCCAAAGCTGGAAGTTGAACCTGACTGACACAAAGACCCTTGATGCCGCCCTAATCCATCTGAAGATGGGGTTAAAAGCCACGAGACTGTCACCCAACCCCATCCTCTGCCATCCCCTGACCTCAGCCACATCCCTCATCTCGCGTGATCCCGTCCACACAGTGACCCTCTCCGTAGCTCTGGTCACCCCATCTGCTCCTGCCCAGATGCCCGCAGGACGAGGCTCCTAATCCCAAATCCTTTTTCAATGTATGCTAAAAATATAGCGTCTACAAACACTGCCCAAATCTGCTTATAGACACCAGTTATGTTCCTGGCAGTGCGAGTGATGCTCAGTGGTGCAGCCCCATGTAGTGCTGGGGAGGTATCACTGCCCAACAACCCAGCAATCTTTGTATGTATAAATAATAATTCCACCATGGAAAGGGGTTTTGTGGGTGTGGGTGCAAGAGCTTGGGTGGGACCGACAGCAGCTTGCAAGGACGTGGGATCACTGCTGTTCTGGGTTTTTAACGGGTCTTGGTTCGCAGCAGGGTTGGTAGGTGCTACAGCAGCAATAAGGAGCGGCTCCAACTCCTTGAAGCCAAAACTGAGTTGGACGTAACCACAAAATGAGAAGCGACAGAGCTCATGACATTGCCTAGGGTGGAGATGTAGGTTGTAAAGGGTGGAGGGAGGTACAGGACGGCAGAACTCCTTCAAGCAGCTCTCAGCCCTGGTGAGAGCATCCCACTGCTCCCAGGGCAGCAAAAACTGGGGACAGAGCACAGCAGATCTGGGAAAAAACAACTTTATACTCTGCTCTTTGTCAAAGCCTACCAACACCTGCAGTAAGCACCATGCCCAGAGCCCTGCGGACAGAGTGGGCTGCCTCCATCATGCTCCATCAGCCAGCAAAGCAGTGACGGGAATAAAGTGAATTGATAAAGTGCATTAACCTCAGAGTGAACCATCCCTTCCAGTCCTGCAACAGCCATCCTTGGCTCTGAATTTTAACTAAACAAGGTTAAAGCCTCTAATGCCAGAGAACCGCTTCGCAGAGAGCTTTAATGCGCTCTAATGAGCTTCTCTGAATCCTAACATAATTCTCCACTCACGGCATAAACTAAAACACTGAAATCATAATAAAGCATGAAATTGCCCTGTAGATGGGAGAGAACATGGTGCAAAAATGAAGCTTATTATTATTATCTTGAGTTGTCAACAGTCCCTGTAAAACGCCTGTGAGAAGCAGCCAAAATGCCCACCCCGGGCTGGCACGCACCACGTTGGTGCCGCGACATCTCTGCATTTAATCTGCAGTTTGAAAGCATGAGCAGGGCAAGAGGCTGAGTAAATGCACTTCCCTGCATGAGACCTGAATCCACGCTGGCCGCCGAGCAGAAATACAAATGCTGCAGCTTGTCGTTGGGGTGATGGAAGGCTGCACAGCAAGCGATCATGAGGAAAAAAAAAGGCGACAGATTTTTGCATGGGTGAAAGATGTGTTTGGGGAAAAAGGAAGGAAAAACAGCAGCGAAACTCAGCAAGCAAGCAACAGCTTCCCACAGGAGAGGGTGAGGAGGGGAGAAGTGGGAGCGCCTGGGGAAAAGCGATTTTCCTCCCCGGCAGCTCAGCTCCACGGGATGCTGTTACAGAGAGCTGCAGGAGGAACGCTGCCTGCCCCAGTGCCAGGTTCCCTGTGGCTAGGGGTAACAATTAATGCTCCCACCCAGGAATAGGTTTGGACCTACGGCTCTATGAAGGCAGGGAGGTCTCCCTGCTTTGAGCTGTCTATAGCAGCAGGGCTGTGCAGTAGGTGTGGGCAGCAGTGATTCCCCACTGCTGCTTTGCTCTCTGAGGGCCTGAGATCCATCGCCCCTGGGCTGTGAAATCCCCTGGATGCCAGCAGCTCTGTCAATCCCTTCCTGAAGCCAAACCCCAGGCAAGGATGGACCAAGGAATGTCACACTGGCCAAAAAAATCAGATACTGTAGTACCTCACCAGGCTTCAGCTTCCATCGTTGCTCTCTGCCACGCTGCCTTTGAGACCACGGATGAACCCTTCCCTATAATTGAGCTGCTAGAGAGGTTCCACCCGAGCCCTCCCCAGCTGTGCAGCCCTCCTGAAACCCTTGGGACTTGCTGCTGAAGTTCCTCCACTTGAAACCATCACAAACCACTGCACTTCAGAACCCCGGGCTCAAATTCAGCTTTAATTTCCCAAGGTGACACTGCCAGCTCTGTCCTACAGCAAAGGGTCTGATATGGGGCAGCCTGAGGCTTTGGCTGAGATTTCTCAAGAAGTGTTTGCAGAGGCATCCGGGTGCCTCCCACTAAGGAAAGTCTGACGCCGTCCTGAAAAGAAGCCTTAAAAATTAAATAATCACATTTTCATGCCACAAACTCGTTCCCCTCTATACTCAGCATTGTAGCTGCCTGCTCCCTCACTTCAAGCACTGAGTTGAAATCAGAACTAAAAGGAGAACACCAAGGGTTATCAAAGTGCTGGTTTCCAAATGCAAACAAACTCTGGCATGTGCAGGTTTGTGGCTCCTCCTCTCTAAAGCTGGAATCCTTCCTCAGCATTGCTGGAAAATTAGGGTATCGATTTTTTTCCATACCAACCCATGCACCTGCAGTACTTTTTTTCATGCCTTTTTTTTTTTTTTTTTTCTGCCTTACAGCATCGCTGGCAGTACAGATGTACATTTTGGTGCCCCCAACCTCCTGTATATGTTAAGCCCTGGGACACGGAGATGAAGATAACGGTTTCCTAGAAAAAGGCATTAAAAACAGACTGCACTTCCATGGGCATCTCACCCCACTCGCAGCAACCTGCAAACACTCAGGGGATTTTACATCTGCACAGTGCTGAGCACTGTAAAGCAAAGCACAAACCCTCCTGTACCCAGGTGGTGGCATCACGGTGGCTGTCCCCTCCGTGTCACCGCTGTGTGAAGGCAGGGAGCAGCCAAGGGAAGCAAATCTCAGGGTGCCTTAAAGCAAAGCAAACCTAAGGCTCGAGTCAGAATCCTGCATACAATGTACACTTATTTTGCTCCATTATTGCCACAGAACACCAAGACCTGTACAACAGGTCACCAGCAGCACATCTCCAGCTACAGAGCAAATTTTGGGTCCTGCACACGACCGGCAGCTCTGCTGCGTGCCCCTAAAAGCATACAAACCCTCACTGTTCAAACCTTTCATTTGAGATTAGGAAGTGTCCAAAGAGGGTTCTTCTCAAACTTCACACTGCTTTCTAATTACAAGGCTGGAGTGCCGCTGCAGCCCTGGTTTTTGGCCAAAATTCAAAGAGATGGTGACTCAGAAAGCAACATTCAATGCAAATGAAATGAAAGATAGTGGTCAAGGTAGGAAAAAAAAAAACAAACCCACAACAACATTCTGCACGAGGTACTCAGATTCTCAATGAGGTGCAAACAGTTTGAAGTAGGGTTTTGCAGCCTTGAACAAATCAGATCATCTGTAACTGCTTCAGATTCTTGCAGGGACAAATGCAAACCCAAAGACCAGGCTCAGGGTTGCAGGAAGGTCTAAGGCAGCTGGGCTGCAAATTGGGGAATGGGAGAGGCCAAAGGGAGAGCTGCCCCATTACATGTGAGATTAAGGCAAACTGGACAGGTCTGCACCGGCTCCCAGTGCTGAGCTGTGCGGTGCCATCTGCCCCGTGAAGCGTTTCTGTGCCCTCCTCGAGGAGATGCAGCCCCAGCAGCATTCCAGATAACGAGGGCTTGATGAGGCAGTGCCAACAAGATTTCCATATTGAAGAGGTTTCTGGGCCATGCAGCTACACAAAGGGAGAGCTGCAGGACACATCGCCCTGCCAGAGCATCCCCGCATTGTAATCCAACCCACAAAGCTCACTCAATGCCTGTTAATGAGGACGTGCTGGTCCTTTGTGCTCAGACTGTTTGCATGGCTTTGCGAGGGTCCTTCTCATTCCAGAGCCCTAGCTGCCATGTACATTTTGTGTTTCATCCTAAACACATCCATCCTCCTAGAGACATCCATGGAGACACAGCTTCTGTAACATGCTAACATCCTCCAGAGTGCTGCACTTCTTTCTGCCTTCCACACTAAACCAGAAAACCCTGCACAGCTGAAGGTAGAGAACAGCACAGCTGAAGGAACATAGCAGCTTTCACAGGTTTTGTGGGCAAACACATCAGCAGACAAAACGCTGCTGCTTCTCCTGGGCTCCGGTCCTGGGGAAGCACTGCAGGCTCCCAGGGATGCGCGTCCCCTGTGCTCCCATTAACCACCTCCTAACGGAGAGCAGACACAAACCCTCACCTAATGAGATGCCAGGGAGATTATTATTACCCTGGAAACAGGAAGGTTTTATTTCATTTTGGAAAGCAACCAGGATGCTGTATCAGCTCAATGCTTCCCAATACACTCTGCTGCCAATGGCACAAAGTTAATTGTGGGTGCCCTCGTGGTTTGCATTGCAAATGATTCACCCTTGTAGCATTAATGCTTTGGTGGCCATCCTCGTGCACAAGATGACATCACGCACATCACACAGAGCCAGACTCAGCACACCAAGCAAGAAATGCAATGCAAAGCAATGCACAGAGAGAAAAAGTTTTCCTGCAGCTGCACAAAACCTTACTCTGCCCGGGGCTGGGCATGGGTGCTGGTAGAGATGCCCCCAGGAGCTGTCTTGCAGCCCCTGCACACCCAAGCAGCCCTGCAGGCAGCTGTGTGACTTTCAGAGGAGCCTCTGCCATCCAGGACAGCGTCTTCTTATTGTGGAACATTATGGTAATTTCTGCAGCAAACCTCACATAACTCATGCAAGCACAAGGAACACCTCTGCCCAAGCAGCTCACATTCCCACTTTTTAATTGTAATAATGTCCCCCTTTCCACTATCTCCCACACTTTGAGGCAGAGTCCCTTTTTCTGCCACAGAACTTTTTTTTATCCCTGAAAGAGAAGGGAAAAGAAGCTGCAGAAGAGGGAGAAATGCCCTGACTTTGCCCTCTTCTTCGGGACCTGGGCTGTGCATTTAAAACCGTGCAGACATGCACACGCTTACAGGCACACGTGTGCACAGATTGACATTAATTGTTTCTGCCCCTGCTTCCTCTGCTCAATTTTCCACCCTGCAATGCCAGGCTTGCATCCACAGCCATAAAACACCACGCTCCCAACTTTGCAGCAAAGTTGGTTTTATGGAAAGGAAGCAAATGCCAATTTGCATGTCACTCATCTCTAACGGCGGCATCTTTAATTAAAACATCCTTAGAGCTGGCAAGGCTGCTCTCAGCT
Organism: Penelope pileata; assembly: GCA_013396635.1. NCBI lineage: Eukaryota > Metazoa > Chordata > Aves > Galliformes > Cracidae > Penelope > Penelope pileata. Next base: position 112,952 of record WBMW01003492.1, read on the forward strand.
CTCAGGGCTTTCCGTGCTATTGCTAAGCCCTCTGAAATGCTGGTGGCTTTTGGCGAGGTGCTCTGTGTCTCCATGTCACCCTGTGCAGTGCAAGCCCATGCGGATGCCAGGGACTCATGGAGTCAATTTACTTGGCCCATCATAAAACCTGGCAGTGAGGGAAAGCTCCTTCTCTTCAGCTCACAGAGTGAAAGCAAAATGTAATTCAGCACCACGCAGCGTTGTTGGGGGGGCAGATGGTATTTTGCTTTCTCTCCTCTCTTTCTATTTGCAAAGAGAATTTAAAAAGACAGAACCATACCACTAATGGTTAATCCCAAATCATACCGTGACCCCAAAATGCAACATTCCAGCTTGCCATGCTGAAGAAGATTTTGCTTTTTGTTCATTTTTAGCCTAAACACAAAGCATAAACACACTTGCAAGCTCTTGCCAACAGTGAATTCTGCTATCTGCAGCCCAAAGTTCTCCACTGCATTTGTGCAAGCAATGCATGGCACCGGTCATGTCACCACCTGAGCAGAGCTGGCAAAACATCAGAGCAGGTGCTGCACCAGCTCTGTGCTGCAAATCAACCCAAGGGAAGAACTCACAGCCTAGAAAATACCAAAGAAATGAAGTTGTGATGGTATTTATTGCCAGCTCCTGCACCACACCATAAAGCTGTCTTGCACAGCAAAACAACTCCCCAGCTCTGAGGTGTGAAGGTGCTAAACGATGCGCGCGAGACAGCACGAAGGCGGCTGCTGGATGGTTCCAAGCCTCGGTGGTTCTCTCCGTCCCCAAAAAACTTGGGAGCGTTGGTTCTGCTCAGGGTTTGTATTTATGGTACAGCACCCAGCAGCATCAGCAGGGACTGGTAGCAACCCACTACTGGGATCATCCAGAGGGACCTGGGCAGGCTGGGGAAGTGGGCCCATGTGAACCCAATGAGGTTCAACAAGGCCAAGTGCAAGGGGTTGGGCTGGGGCAATCCCAGGTTGGATGGGGCCCTGGGCAGCCTGAGCTGGTGGAGGGCGCCCAGTCCACAGCACGGGTGGGGCTGGGGGGGCTGTAAGGTCCCTTCTAACCCAACCATGCTGTGGTTCTTTATCTTTAAGGATCCTTCCAAGCCAATCATTCTATAGTTCTGTGATCTTTAAGGACCTTTCCAACCCAACCCGTTCTACCATTCAATGGTTCTGTGGTCTTTAAGGACCCTTCCAACCCAACCATTCTATGGTTCTGTGATCTTTAAGGACTCTTCCAACCAAACTCATTCTATCATTCTATGGCTCTGTGATCTTTAAGGGCCCTTCCAACCCAACCATTGCATGGTTCTACGATTCTGTGATCATGAAGGCTAACAAGCTGTATCAACATTATTAGGACACAACCTGCTCCATTCAACCCCATCGTACTCTTCAAAAAGTCTCCATCTGAAAATTGCCTCGAAATAAATGTATTTTTTAATGCAGGTGAAGAAAGTTGTGTTGGCAAACCACAGCCGGACAGGAAACCCATGATTAATTGAATCACTTAGCCACGCCTGTGTTTGTGTTTGCTGTTCTAAGTGCTCATGATTATATGATGCACAAGCAAATGAAAATTAATAAGTATGTCCCAACCCACGCAGATGCTGTGAAAAAAAAGGCAGAATGGAGTTGCAGCCTTTCTGATGGGACAAAGTTCCTTGAATACAAAATAGGGCTGGTACTTCATGTTGTTCAATATGATGAAGTAGGAAATTACAACTTCTGTAAAGGTCAATAAAGCTCAAAACAGCATCACTTTGTCCTGCACTGAAACCCTAAAAACCGCAGTCGAGCCAGGCTGCTCCTTATCGCCCATGCTCAGCCCTGCTGTGGGATGAACACGTTTGCAGAACATCGAATAATTACCATGGGATGTGATTAATGTGCAAAGGGTACCAAGCAGTTTAGCTTCCCTGGGTAGGAAATCACGCTGTGAAAGCAAATGTGGCCCAGCGTGCGCTGGCACCCGGTGCCACTCAGCGCAGCAACTCCTTCCAGAACAGAAGGAAGGGGGAAATAAATAATGAAGAATAATAAAAACAACAATAATAGTAATAATAATATAGCACAAGCATCTAGGGCAATGCCCTAAAACTATTTAGGATTTGAGTCTTCCCTATGCTTAAACTGCATTTTTTCTTCACTTTGCCCTCTCCCCATGACATTGTGCCCTGCACAAATGCAAAACCCCCCATGTTAACCCCAGGGATTTGCATCCCATTCTCACCCTAATTTGCATCCTCTTTTGTTCCAGGAGAGCTTCTCTGAATCCCTCCGGCAATACCCAAAAATGGAAATGACTTTCCAGAAGAGCCAGAAACGATGGGAATTAATTTCCCTCTAACCTTGCAGCACGTGGTTTCCCTATGACGACACCAATTCACAGTGCTCAGGCATCCACCTGGCAGGGTTAAATCCACTTGCAGAATGGGCAGAAAAGAAACAAAAAAAATTTAAAGCAGTTTGAAGAGCATGCAGAGGAGATGGAGCTGGGGCTTGCTCAAAAAAAGCAAACAAATGGGAGCAATTTCCTCCCCCATCACTGCAGCCTGCTATTAAAGCAGGTTCGGCCACAACACAGCCACAACTTGTAGGAGAGTTTTGGCATCTGCAAGGACTGATAAAGGCTGGGGGGGTGATATTTTTACTTTAACGATGGCCAAAATGATTTCAGGGAAATAAAATAATTTAACATGCAAAGCCCTGCCAGCAGCTGGGGTCAGGGACACCCTGATGCCCTCGAAGCCACCCCATGCTCCCTGCTCACAGCGCTGTGGGTGCCCACTGTGCCAGACCCAACTGCAGCCTTTTCTCTCCCATAAAACACTCCAGAGAGGGAAAACGTGTATCTATTTTGTTGTACAAAAAGTGACAAAGTTTGGAGCTTGTCTCACCATAGGTCGGTCCTCCCAGCCTGACATCTCACCCTGCCCCCATCACTCCTGTACTGAGCGTGAAAGGGCTCAGCCCACTGCTGCAGCCACTGGGGGCTTAAAAACTTTACAGAATCCCAATCCCAGCTGCAAGCACAGAGCTGCCCTGCTGTGCCCCAACTCTGGGGAATGAACCCCTCCTGAGCTCACGATGGCCATGAGCTGGAGCACCAAATGTGGTCTCCCTCTCCATCATCCCACTCCCTGCAGCACCAGACTGGGGGCATGGAAGGAGAAGGGCTCTCAGCTCAGAGCATCCCATGGAGCAGAGGATCCAAATCATCTCCAGCTGGAAAAAATCAAGGTGCATCTCAGGGCTTCTCACCCAGTGAGGAAGCCATGAGCTCAGCCCATCAGGCAGGATCCAGCCCTGATGCTCCCTGATGTTTCCCCTCTGGCTAGCAGGAGCTGGCGGCACAGCGCGCTCGGATCTGTATTTCCATGGCTCAGACACACACTTGCTGCTGTGCTTTTTAATCAGCCAAATAAATTGCACTGAGACCTTACAGCATGCGGCAGCAGGAAATCAGAAATTTGGCTGCGGGTGGCAGCAGAGGTCGGCGGGTGATGCTTTGTGTGCCCCCTCCCCACGTCCCCAGCCCCTGTTCCCAGCCCCCAGCCTGGAGCTACAAACCCTTATTGCTATCAGCCTGCAGAGTGATGCCATAAATCCACCGCACAGCAGCGCTTCGATGCATGAAGCCTGAAGCCAAGCAGCAGCTCCATCCACCAGCAAGGGCAGGGAGAGGCTTTGGGGACCTGAAGCAGTGTTGTCTCAGCTCACTGTTAAGTTAAATGAGCCCAAATTCCCACTTGCACACAGCGCGGGGTGAGCTCACGGAGGCAGAGAACAGCAGCACAGGTGAGCTATTAGCAAACAGGCAGAACCTCCCTTCCAAATCTATTACTGCTAAAATACCCTTACATCTGGGGCTTAGCACAAACACATGCCAAAAATAGGTCAGGAGAAAATGTGGCTCAAGAGCATCAACGGGGGCTGAGGGCTGCAGCAAAGCTTGGGCCCTTGTAGGGAGACAGCCTGCACCCTCACTCTGCAAAAGACAGAAATAATGTCACTACTTATAAATGGCCCTTTAAAAATAGAAATGTCACTCTTCCTTGCTAGGAATCTAATTTTTTTTTTTTTCATATACAGGTGAGAGGGGAGAGATACAAGAAAAAAAAAAAGTGATGTATTATATGTATTATACATGGGAAAATGCATTTTTTATGAGGCTTCTTGCAGCTACATCATTGCTGCATCATTGTAGGGTGATGGATGAAGTAATGGTGCAACGTCCTCGGAGCTGTGAGCGCTCATGGGGCACTGTGGAGCCTGCAGCCTCCTCCAGCCTCCAGGTCCCCCAGCAGCACTGCTCCCAGCACTGCTCCCAGCACTGCCCTGTGCCTGTGTGCTGGGGACAGCAAGAGAGGGTGGGGACAATAGGGATGGCAGAGAGAGGATGGGGACAGTGGAGAGAGGATGGGGATGATGGGGACAGTGAGAGAGGATGTGGGCAATGGAGAAAGGATGGAGACAGTCGAGAGAGGATGGGGATGATGGGGACCATAGAGAAAGGATGAGGACGATGGGGACGGCAGAGAGAGGATAGGGACACCAGAGAGGAAGGGGACAGTGGGAGAGAATGGGGATGATGGGGACAGGGAGAGACGAAAGAGACAGTGGAAAGAGGGTAGGCATGATGGGGATGGGAGAGAGACGATGGGGATGATGGAGAAAAGATGGGGACAGTGGGGACAGTGGAGAGGATGAGGACAATGGGGACACCAGTGAGAAGATGGGGGCGGCAGAGAGGATGAGATCATGGAGAGAGGATGGGGACAACGGGAATGGCAGAGAGAGGATAGGAACAGCAGAGAGGATGGGAACAGTGGAGAGAGGATGGGGACAATGGGAACAGTGGAGAAAGGATGGGGACAGTGGGGAGAGGATGGAGACAGTGGAGAGAAGATGAGGACAGCAGGGACAACGGAAAGGATGGGGCCAGTCTGGGGCTTCAGCACTCAGCATCACCACAAGCTGCTCTACGAGGGGATGTGCGTAGGAGTTTCTTTTGAAAGGCGAATGCTGCGTCGCGCTGTGTTAACAGGGAAACAGCGGCCGACCTCACAGCAACTGGGGAGCAGATGCACAGGTGCTTTGTTTGCTCGCTGCTAGATTAAATCGCCACTCACTTTGTGTGTTGCATAAGATGTCTGCAAGGCCAGGCTGTAACAACATCTCAGCAGAACAGAGCAGTGGTGTAAACCAGAGGGCTCGTACAAGGGACTGAAGGATGTGATTGTGCAAAGCAGATCCATTGACACACTGAAGGGGAAGAACCTGGAGCTGTTCCTCCAGAATGGTGTTTTCTGCTCCCATCACTCGCTAGGCACAAGAGGGACCACAGCCCACGGACGGTTTTCATCCAAGAGCTTTTGCTTTGATGGCAGCAGCGAGAGAAACCGCTCACATCCCAATGGCCCTCAACACATCCATCCCTTGCCAGAGCACCTCTGTGGCCCTTCAAAGAATGTAGCCACAAACGGAGGAGCCAGCAACCATGTTTTTCCTTAACAAACAGCTCTGAGCCAAAAGATCCAAAGTTTTCTGCAGCAGCCCCTCCTGAACATCCGCAGCATCAGATGCACTCCTGTGCTGCTGCTGCAGTGCAACCCCTTGTAGCCCTTATATCCCCTATAATCCTCAGAGCCATTATAGTCCCATTAACCCTCAGCTACGAAGAGCAGAGCCTGCAGGAAAACCCACCCCTGTCCCAAATGCCAGGGATTCTGTGACACGCAGCGAGCAAATCTCAGTGGGTTTCTCCTTGCTCCGCTTTGCACGCAGCCTCAGATGTCAATACCAGCCTCCAGCTGCACTCAGTGCCTCCAAGGAAACAAAACAGCAATTCCTCTCTGCAGATGGGGATGGTGGCAGAGATGCCAGACCTGCACGTGTGTGGCAAAGCTGCAGTGGATGCTGTCTTGCAGACCCACGCTATCCACCAGGAATTCTGCAATGTACTGGGAGAAAAATGAGCAAAATGAGCACACCGAGTGCCCAGCAGCCCAGCAGGAGGCAAGGTGCAATGGGAAACTGCTGGGTTCTGCTGCTGGAAGCACCCAATGTAACCCCGGGTGGAGGGCTGGAGCCGGGAGCTGCCCACCCCTCCCCAGCTCTGCAGGCAGAGGCAGGCGGGTGGTGACAATAAGCTTCAGTTTGTCCTCGGTTTTTTCCTTTCCTTAGGATATTCACAAAAGCCATTTTTTTTTTTCACTTGTGGGATTTCCATGGATTAATTAGTGTGGAGTAGTTTAGTCATTATGGCTTGGTGACTTTTATGGAAGAAGAATGAAACACAGGGGAGGGAGGGAGCGATGGAAACTATGCAAAAGCACCAGACCCTTCTCCAATTTTTCTCTGTTTTTTCATTAAAAGACCTTTTTTGGAAAAGCTTCCAGGGCCAAGCAGCTCAGCTTTAAGCATGCTGTTTGGTCAAGTAACAGGTTATTTAAACACAGATGCCCAAAGTTGCTTGGCAAGAAATTGGGTCTGCTTTAGCTGAAGGTTCAGATCCCACAGCTCTGGTTATTAACCCTGCAAGGAAAAACAGAGCAGGAGGCCCCAGCTCTGGGATAGCAGCACCCACCTGCAGGCAAAGCTTAGCAACCCCTTAAAAATACCCAAAAACAGCGAATGGCAAATCTGCTGCAAGTTAGAAAATCAGATGCTTGAGCTCCAAGACCCTATGGGAGCCCTTCAGCTCATCTGCTGGCAGAAACCCAGGCTCTGAGTCAACAATTGGGAACAGCTCAGTGCTGCACCGACCTTCCTGCACCCAGGGAGCAGCCAAAAGGCTGCCTGAGTCTCTGCACATCCCCTTCTGCCCAGGACGTGCTGTGCCATCCACGTTTCCTTGCTGGTGGGGGTAGTTAGGAGTTAGGAGAAAAAAAAAAAAAGAGAAGAAAAAATGCTTTAGAGAGACTTTTCTCCAATTTAAGTTTCTCTATTAGGAGAAAAGGGAAAAAAGGCTTTGGAGAGATTTTCCCCAACGCATTCCCCAACTTACCTACTAGGAGAGAAGGCACAATTTCCAAACTAGAAGTATTATTACTATTTTTTTAATATTAGATACAATAATAATCCTGAAGTCATCCAAATGATGCACAAAAGGAGAAGGAAAATCCCACAAACCAGAGCTGCTTGTACTGATGCACTAGCCCTTCAGCCTCGAACACTTATTCCAATCCCTTCTGCACTCAGTTCCCATCAAAAATCCACTTTCAGGTGCTGAGCTCATTGCATTGCTGCTCCACACCACAGCAGCCTGTTCCAATGGTAACTAATTGCTACCAAGCTCATTACAAGAGGAAAGCAGCAGGAGTGTAATGCTGGAATTTTTTTGCCTGTCTGCAAAAGGAACAGTTGGCCACCAACCCTAGAGGACTAATCTAATTAAACGGTAACAAAAATATCTACGGCAGTGGTGGAAAACCACCTTTTCACGTGGGCACAAATGTTCCCTCCTCAAAGTTCATCAGAATTTTGTCAATTTCAAAGATATTTCCAAGCACTGCACTCAGGGGGGGATGGAGGATGTGGGGTGGGAGCCCATCTCCTGGTGCAAAAGCGAATCAGGGCAGAGAGAGCAAAAGAAAACCATGGGTGAATCTACAGCCCATCACCCCGCGGCAGAGCTGAGCCCCTGTGCAATCCCACTGCCTGCAGCACCCCAGGAGAGCTGCAGAGCATTCCCTGATCCGTCGTTAAAGTTTACAAGCAGCCAAGCGCTCACCTGCTTTATCACACTGCAAGCAATTTGTTTTGCAAAGTTTATGAGTGCTCCCTCAAGGGCCGAGTTTTACAACATTTGTTTAACCAGGGTTCGGCGGGCCTGCAGTGGTACCAGCCTGCAGCTGGCTTCCTCTCAGCTTCTGAACCCCTCTAACAAACCCTGCAGCTCCCAACGCCCTTCCTGTCCATGCAAAGGGACAACAAAGCACTCTGCTTCAAGGGCTTCCACACCAGCATGGTATAACAATAAATAAAGCAGTGCTTAAGCACTGTGGGTGCACTGAGTCCTGCACTGCTGTCACCCAGAGCATCCCCACCACTGACACCCGAGGTGGCACAGAGCTGCCTCATGGCACACCCCAGCTGCTGATTTCCCTTTGGCTTGTTTTCATCCCAATGAGCTTTTTGCTGTGTATGAGCTCTTCTTCCACATGTTATTTAGTCACTGCTGCTTTGTACATATTTAAAAGGTCGGCAATTAGCAGCGGAGCCGCGTGCATAATGCAATCAGCCTGCGGCGGGCGGGCTGCATCCCCCCGCTCCAGCTCCGAATCAGCACCCGGGAGCCCATTTTCCCAATGTCTGACATCAAAAAAGAACATTGCATTTACAAACCTGGAGGAGAGCGAGATGAAAACCGAGTGAGCGTCAGCACCGTGCTAACAAGCCCCGATGTCTCAGGAACCGCTTCTAAAACAAACAGGTTGCCAGATAGCAAGCATTTTGTCTGTGTTTTGTCTGTCTCCCGTCTAGTTGCTGGGAAACCACCTCTGTGAGGCATCTCTGCACCCACTGTGCACTCCCTGAGAGAGGTTGGGGCTCTGTGCTCATGTCCCTCCAGCCCTGAGGCTGCGGGGCTTGAGGAGAAAACTTGGAGCAGGAGCCCCGAGAACCCCCTCGGTGCTTTGTGACACCAGAAGTCAGCAGCCCCACCAAGAACCTGCCCGAACGCAGGGATCACCTTGGGCACCACAGGTCAAATCATCCCTTCATCTCCACTGGAGCCCATCGCTAACAAGACAGCCATGCAACAGAGGTCAAAAAGGCAAAAATGTTTCCAAAAAGTGCAAGCAAACCCAAGCAAAATGCAGGATTTCCCATGGAAGCTGCTCAGGCTTTATGGAAGGAGCTTGTACCAGCTTGGGAAGGCTGGCTTCTCCAGCACCCGTGGGGAAGTTCTGCTTTATTTATTCAGTTTTTTCCCACTGGTTCACTTAACCCAGCCACGTCCAACTGCGGCCTACCCCTGCCCCACACCATCACGGTGCGGCTCTGCCGATCCGGCCCAGCCCCGGGCGTGCACCCATGGCTCCAGCAGCCAAACGTGGGTGTGTGACAGCACTGAGCTGGGAGCGGGCACGGGGAGGGGGCAGGGCAGAGCTAACTCGAGTTATGGCAAATAATTCGATGCATTTTCATACACTGACTGAACACAGGCCTGCCAACAGTGAGAAACATGCAGCTCTGCTTTCCGTTTGGATAAAGGGATTTGGGAATAGGTTTCAAGAGTGCTGAAAAAATCATTATTTTTTTGGTACATTTGTGACTCCATTTTCAGTTGACATAAATACACTCTCTGCAAATTTTCAAATGGAATGTATACAGCTGCAATCAGACATTCAACTCAGAGAAAAATGTGACCATGTCTCTCTACTGGTCTTCTCTAAGCCCTGTCTCACCAGAGAGAAATACCTCTCACTTCACACCCACGCCTCATTCATGCCATGGCTTTTTGGCAGTGCATACATTTGTGATCAAGTGTTTGCAAGGCTGAAGCACAGAAGAGTAAAATTTCATCAAATATTTCTGACAAACACCTCGAGAGCTCACTGAGAATTGCAGCCACTGCCATCAAACCAGGCTGATGCATGAGTTTCACAAAAAGAAGGTCAAATATCCCACAAATATCCAACCCTGCTCCCTGGAGCATCCCTCATGGCAGCACCACAGCCACTAATAATGGGTTTAAGAGACAGAAGAGCCATCCTCGTGTTTTTTAGTTCACCTTCTCAAAACTCTCCTCCCAGAAATGACACATTAAGTGTTTCGGGTTAGTAGGCCACAGAACCTCCACACATTGCCATCCTACAGATGGAAACCCTTCAGCTCCCTCCCTCTCCCCTTGCATGACCTGCCCACAGTCACTCCAGGTCACTTGCATGTTGCAAAGCTGCTCTCATGGTTTCTCTCTCTTTTTTTTTTCCTTTAAGCACAGTTTTTCCCAAATCCATCGTCTTTTCACACGGCCCAGGGAGATTGAGCTTGGTGCTGAGCTCCATCAGCTGCAAGGGGTGAGCATCTCCAACAACAGTGGTGCCCTCGAGCCTGACCTTCTCCCTACCCAGCAGCAGTTTTGGTAAAACAAACACCTGCATGAACCCTATGCAACCACCAGCTCTGCACCCAGCTCCAGGCGACCACAGGAATGTTTATGTCCTTATTCTGAATCGCAGCAGAATTCTGCTGTGCCCACCTCTGGCTTTATGCAGTGTGCTGAAATGGAGGGGAAAGGAAAGGGAGCCACTAGGAGACAGTGGGAAGTGATGGGGCTCATGAGAGCTCAGCTGAAACACAACTGCCACTGTAGAGATGCAGACAAGGAAGAGCCCCAGTGCCCTTCAAGAAATCACAGAAGGCCCCCAGCTCCCTTTATCATGGCACTCATTTAGGATGGGACAAAAGACTGCTTTCTCTAGGGGTCTCTCTGTTTCCCTACTTATCACACAAAGTTTAATGATCCCTTTGAGGCAGGAGATCATTTTCCATTTCCCCTGTATCTATTAGTTGTTATGATGCCGTACAGAGAAATCCTTCCTGTTCCCAAGCCTCCTCTCCATCCCTGCATCCAGGAGCACATGGATTCGGGCACATCCCACCAGCACCTTCCCCAGCTCTCCATCACCAGCCAAAAGAGAAGAAGCCAACGAGGAAAACCCCAAAACCAGCAGTGCCCATGATGCTATTACCAAGTCAGAGCGATGACTCAAGCAGGCCAAGAAATGCAGAGAGGATGCACTGTGGGCTATATTTACTGCCTGGATAGCACAAGTCCCACCGCTCACCTCTCTGCGGGAGAGAGGCACCTACCATGAACTCAGAGCTTTCCCAGCACTTGGCATCCTTCAGCTGTCGTCTGCCTGTCTGTAAACCCCTCCAGGTGTTCCAGCACCAGGAGAGATGTCCAAAGATCAGGTTATCAAATACATATGTTCCCTTTTTATAAGACATATATATATATACATAAAATATCTATATAATTTCTTACTAAATTCTATACTTATCTCCAATCCTGAAAGCAGTATTTTTTAAGGTGACCACATCATTAACACACATTCAGACATCACAAAATCCCCCAGAGCCAAACCCCTGCCCCATGCCATCTCACAGCACCTGATGCTTAAAGGCAAGCACTAAGGACACCGTAAAACCTCTGTTTTGGGGTTCTTTTAATCAAAGTGCCTAATCCTTATGATCCCAAAGGAGAACTTGGAAATCTCATCTCTAGTACTGCCCAAGCCAGAATGCAATACACGGGAACCCAAGAAAATCTTAACCCTATTGCAATGCTAGTTGTTACTTTTTACTTCAGCCAAGCATCAGGATTCCTTCCTGCTGAACCCTTTGGTGCATTTACACGTGCAGCAATGCCCACTTCTGCACTGATGCACAACAACTAAACTGCTTCTACGCAGTGTCCAAGCCTGTACAATGCCACAGAAACTGCAGTTTGTGTTCTCGTGTCATCTCACCCAAACAGTGGCAGTGCTCGAATGCAGGACGCATTCTAACTGCACCTCCTGGGCCTTGGGAAGAGTGAGGTGAGGTGGGAAGATGGAGCTGTAATTGCACTGCATGGCCAGTGCTACAGCTTGGCAACGATGGTTTAATTCCAGAATATCATGAGCCACAGATCCTTTAATTTAGCACAAAAAAGTTAAGCCATCTTGAGTGGGAAGGTGTGTGATGCAAGGCAAGCAATGGTGAGCTGCCCATCACTGGGGAAACCAAAGGCAGAGGACATCGATGGGAACAGGGTGACATGGGAGGAGCAGCAGGGAGGTGATGGAGAGGAGCAGGAGGAGCAGGGACAGCCACCTGCAGCCACACAGGGCGTAGGGGGATGTTCTCCAGCCCTGGGGTGTGCGTGGGTCGGGAGCTTGCGGGGGAGGAGCTGCCATGGCTGAGCATCCACACACCCAGCTCCATCCTCGCTCTGCTCACCCAGCAAAAGAGCCACAACAAAACCTCTGCCCCCCAGCACCATGAACACATCATTTGAGAGTCAGGGAGATCTTATTTTTAATGCCTGGAAATTGCATTTTAATTATTTGATGTGAGAAGAGAGGGCAGAAACCATGGCATAAATGGCCTCCTACAGCCACAAAGCCACCCCTGCCAAGCAAGGGGCCATTGTCTCATCACAGGGTCACAGACATTTGTGTCCCCAACCCCAACACGGAGCTGGGAAGTGGGGATGAGAGCACAGAAGGCAACGGGTAATTAATTCCAACCACATCTGGAGATGACAAGCCTGGATGAAGGGAGAACAGAAGGGAATAAAAGGGCAATCAGCGCAGAGAAGAGGAAGCAAAACTTGCAACGATAAAAAAGCAATTGCATTTTTCAGAAGAAAACCATCAGCTTTGCATGCATGGCTCACATCAGCCCTGCTGTCCCTGCTCAGGTGGCTGCTGGCTGCAATCTGCTGCTGGATGCACGCGAGTGCATTGGGGCTGCACCCAGCCCAGGGGCAGCTGCCACCTCCTGCAGCAGGCAGAGGGAGGATGGGCATGCAGGCATTAATAGAAACAACGATGGATGTGTTTGATATTACGGCACGTGTTGATTTTTGCAGGGTTTAGGTATCTGGCACTGTGTGCACACAATGTCTGGATTTATCACAGCACACAGGAAATATTTTAAGTATTGTTTTGCAGGGAATACCTCAAGGCAGGGCGATACCTTATGTTGAAAACATACTCCTGGAAGGAAGGATTGTCTGTGTTTTCATGCCAGAATGACACATTCAGCTGAGCACAAACCAGTTCAAGGACCAGCCGATGCTTGGTGGTCCCCACGGAGCTGTCACCATCCCCAGGACAGGCACAGAGATCACCATGAGCTGAGCCCCCCAAACACACCCCACGCGTTGTGCCTCAGGCTGGGAGCGCAGTGGGGAGAGCAGAGGGGCCACAGACTGCTGAATCCCAAAAAGAAGTCCCATTGCAAGTGGGAAATTCATGCTACAGCACCACAGGCACATGGGGGATCCCAGGGATGGGGAAGAGGAAAAACCTCTCTGAGGTTCTGCTAAGAAAATAGAGCCCCAACAGCGTGATGCACCTGGGCTTAGGAAGAAGTTGGGTACCACCTCCCCTCTGGACACATGTACAGCAGTGCTCGTGCAACTCGAGTGCTTGCTTCTTCCATCCTCATGACCCAGCAGATTTGTCCTCTACATCAGCATTGCAGAGGACAAATCCCAGCATCCTGAGAAAGCACTGGTGAGGAATGTCCATTTATGTGTTCCTTGTAACCCCATGAGTGATTTCTGCTCCATTTTCCTGGTGCTGGGGTCACTCTGGGGCAGAGCTCCAGGTAACCCCAGGTGGCTCCATCCCTTCCCACCAACCGGTTCCAGGGCACAGGGAGGGACAGAGGGGCTCTCCTTGCACACAGGAGGAAGTTTTCAGACATCTCATCCAAAAACAAGAGATGCAAAATACTGAGGATCTGTGTAAAGCATTGAGATGTTGCCACCTGGATGGAGAAACATGAAGAATTCCTGTTGGGATAAAGAGACTTTAAAGATCAAATCCCTGGTCAGAGCCCAGAGGACCTCATGCTCCTTATGACTTTGGATGAAACCAAAGGATCCTCCCACCAGAAACACAGCAGATGGTCCACAGCCCTGAGCAATGCCTGGAAGAGACCACAAAACCCAAACCCAGCACAGACTGATGGCATCACCACAGAGATGCTTCCAGCAAGCATCCCGGTGCCAGGGGGAGAGCAGCTCAGCTTCCCCATTGCTCCAGATACTTGGGAAAAAAGTATATCAAAAATCTCCAATCAAATCTAAGTGGTTTTTAGGGAGGTTTGTAGCTACGGGACAGCTCTAAGGTGATGCTGCTGCTGCTCTGCTCCTGCCCAGCGCTCAGACAGATTGGGGCCCTTCCGCAAGAGCGGGCTGGGAGGCACTGAGGCATTAAGGCCAATAGGGCCACGGGATGAGGTTATTTATTTCTGTCGGTAACATATGTTGGGAGCAGATGAAGATTTACATGCCCACAATGAGACACTTTTGCTCATTACATAAATTTATTACAAAATCCATAGTGAATTCCCTAGCGCAGCTTCTCCTTCCCCCCCAGCTCTGGAGATGTTTCTAAATGGCAAAAAAAGGAACAAAAAGCCCCAAACCACCACAATCTCAATCTTTTCCAACCCTATTATGCAACTTTTCCCCCCACACTGGCAACAGTAATTCCTGCTTGTGAATCACAGCTAATCACATTGTAACAGCCCATTCCTCTTGATTTAATGCTCCCTAAGAAAACCCGAAAGTGAGGGAGCGCAGCCGTGAGATCGGTAACAGCTCGGCTGCTTCATTTATGCTCCCATTTTATTATTGCAAAAATTAAAGCTCAAAGGTGCTGAGGGGGACGTTTTGCTGGAGTTTGGTTTATTTCAGAAGTAAATTACAGAACTGGGGAGAGGGGAAGGGAACAAGTGAAAGGAAATTGCGATCCCTGCTCCCAGCGCAGGGAATCCCAGCGCTCGGGGTGAGGGTAAAACGTGGGGAAGAATTCCCAAAACTGCCTGGGAGAAATGGATCAGCTGTGTTAGCATCGGGTTTGGCAGTTCCTGATGGATCAGAAAGAGAGAAGTGTGGAGACGTGCTCCAAAACAGAGGAAAGTCACAGGCTGCAGAATAGCAGAGAGAGAAATGGGGGGGAAAAAGAGGAAATGAGGAAAAAGTTGTGAAAACTGAAAAGCAGGGGAGACAGAGCAGAAATGCAAGGGACGATAAGAGAATTGCTCTCAGGCAAATGGGCAAAGGAAGGCAAAGCACGCAGAGGTGCCCCACTGCTGAGCCCCAGCCATGCCTGCCTCTGTGTTTTTAAGCTTTTTGGGGCCATTTTCTGTTAGATTTTTATTAAGGGTGTGCAATTCAATCCAGGCAGAATTTCCCTGGCCCTACGTACAGCCATGGCAATCTCTGTCCCTGCAGCAAGAAACGAGGCTGCTCCATCCCCCCCTGCCTGCAGGCAGCACCAACGCAGTGCCCACTGCCACTGCCTGAGGGGTCTGGGGATGGAGAACACAACCCTGGAGGGAGCCAAAGTGCAAAGTTCAGGACAGGTGACGATGCTGGTGACAGCTCCTCACACAGCCCCAAGCAGGGATAAATGTAATTTAGTAATTCCTTGCCAGACAGCAGCTTTCTGCCACCCTGGCTCTGGAACAGAGCATCCCAGTGAGGTCAGGATATTGCCCTCAGTGACACCCAGAGGCACAGAAAGCCCTCAGCACTTCCCATCCAACAAAACCCGTAAGTGCACGGGGCAGCAGGGAGCCCAGCTCTGCCTTGTTGCCTTCCTGCAGCCCTGGATTCATTTCTGCAGCCTCCCCACACCTCCCAGTTCCGCACCGACAAAGCAACACAGGAATTACTACTCCTTGCCTTCTGTACACAATAGTAGATGGTCAGAGGATCCTGAAGCAATTTGCAAATATTAATTAAGACTTAGCAGAATTCCTGAGTGGTAGGGAACTGAAATTGTGGCCCTAATTATATTAATTCTGCTGTCGGGCGGCAGGCAATTATTTGGAATCTATTATATAACTAAAACAAACCTATGTTGATGATTACATGTTTAGCAAGCAACTAAATGGTATTCCATTTCCTCGCTGATGGCTTTGGCGTAAACAAAAAACAAAAAAGCATCTTGGAAATAAAAAAAAAAAAAAAAATGCACAAGAAAGCCATCCCCAAAGCCCTCATGTTTCTGCAGATCCCCCTCCAAATGCACTTTGTCACTTGAGGAGCACCACACCTGCACATCCAAAGCAAAGGGATTTGGTCCTGTGCTCCATGCAGGGACAGAACAGGAGCAGAAGTTGGGAGAAGCTCTGAAGTTGCATGGGAAAACCTTAGCTGAAGCACTGAGCAGGGTTTTTCTTCCTGCCTGAACTAAGTCCCCAGAGTTCTCACCCTGAGCGCACGCACCATCCTATCAAAACCTATCAGTGTTCAAAGGCCAAACAGCTGCTGGCAGCTGGAGCACAGCCTGGAGGAGGGCTGGGGAAGCATCCAGGAGCTCCTGTCAGGAAAGTATCACCACTCTTCCCCAGCTCAGCTGCCCAGGGGCTGCCTTCGTGTCCCCTCACCCAGCACAGCCGTGCCCAGCAGGAGTGGCCACCCTGAACCACAGCCCTGGAACCCTTTCCCTGCTGTTATCCTGCACGCTTGACAGTGTTTTTCCTCTGTTAAGGAGATGCTCCAGACACAGAGGGTGGAAAAACACAGCTGTGTTGCACTCCCACGTTATGCTCCTCATCTCTGGAAGGATGCTGCTCTGTGGTGCTGAAAGGCACCAGAGATGTCTTGATCTGGAAAATGCTCAAGTAAAAACTTGCTGAAAGCATTCCAAGAGCAAAGAGTTTCCAAAGGAGCTGCACTTTCCTATGGGAATGTACTATGGGAAATGAGCAGACTTCTGCTCTGACTGTACGGGCTACACCTGAGAGAAGGTGCAAAGTCAAGGAAATGACACCCAAACCAAACATGGATGGGTTGATTGTTTTAATTCCTCCCCGGGGTAAATCAGGCTACCCAAAGGAAAGAAAACAAATAAATAAATAACCACCAATAACATAAAAAGGACTCGGGTGCCTACATTCCTGCTCCATCTCATCACAGTCTGAAATCAAAATTACGTGATAGTAAAGAGCTGTGCAGAGCTGCTGGCTGCCTCTGGAGGAGCTGCTTCTCCACCAGCACCGAGCTCCTGGTGAGAGCTCCCCATGGAGGGCACAAGCCCAGCCCCACACCACACTCAGTGCCCACCTGTTCTCGCTCCATGCATTTGTTCAGGACCGCTCCGAGCCCCCAGGCACCCCCCCTGCACCAAGGGTGATGCTCCTTGGTCCCCGTCCCTCTTATTTTTCAAGCACCCACCTCATACCCAGAAATTAGGATGCAACCTCCAAGCCTGTGACACAGGAGCCCAACAGGAAAGCAGTGACAGAGAACGTGGCTTTGCCTCCTCCGCGCAGAGCAGCACCAGCCCCCACCCCATTTCCCAGCAGATTGCTCTGCCAAGGCAGCTCTCCTCAATTTCCATTCCCCAGCCCAACTGCAGTCGTAAATCTCAGCCCAACACCAGACTGCAGCAGGGCTGACTCTAGTGCAGGGACCAGGTGACTCAAAATCACATTAAATCTCCCCAAACCTCTCTTTGGAGGCAGCCCATCTTCAGAGACGCTTGCTGCACTGGGGCAGCACTTAGCACAGCACAGCCCACATTTCTCCCTGAGCCCTCTGATGCCCACGAACCCACAATCAGGGCTGTTACTCAATGCCACTGCAGCCTGGTGAGGAGAGCACGGGCTTTAAGTGAGACCGAATGCAGCCGCTGCCGCACATCAACCATTCCACAGCCCCCGTACAAACCAGGCTCACACTGAAAGCTTCAGCCCCACATCAGCACCATTAACCCAACCCAGCTCCCTTCCAAAGGGACAATAACACCAAGCCAGATTGATGCTACGGGTGGGTGTGCTGAGCATCACCACAGCTGCTTGGCTAGCAGGGAAGCATCATGACAGAGCCCACATTGCAGCATCCTTTGGGCATAGAGGAATATTTTGAAAAGGAGTTACCCTGCAAGAAAGCAGCACCCAGGTCTCCAGGTGACGGCTATGCCATAAGTCCCTATTTTAGGGAATAAACAGAAATGATTCAAAATGAAACAGGGAGCACCTGAAAACACTATTGGGCATGGAATGAAGCAGCTCCATGACTCAGAGCCTCCAACACGGCTGCTCCCTCCACCCACCCCCAGCAACGGGCAGGAAGGTGGTGGGGTCTGCTCTGGGAGCTCTTCAACCAGGATGAGATCACGGGCCCATCAATCCCAGCCTGTGGGGCCTGGCAATAACTTTTGCATACAAAAAAAAAAAAAAATTAAAGTCACTACATACAGGACAGGACAACCAAGACAAATTTTGGAAACAAAGCAAGTCAGTGAAATAGCACCTGCATGGAAGCGATGCAGAGCAAAGCAACTGATCACTCACTCCTGATAGGGCCACCCCTGCAGGGCAGAGCAAAACCCATCCTCAATCATCAGACTGCATCGTCCTGGCAGCTTTCAATTACAGATCAGAAGATGTTTCTGAAGGACACCAACTGCTCAGCAGCTGCTTCCCTGGGAGCCTCTGTGAGCACAGCACTGCACAGGGCTGGGGCTTCAGCTCCAGCCCACACCCTGAGCAGGGGGCAGGAGACTGCAGCTCACCTGACACATCCCAACACCCCAAAATGCTGCGCAGGGGTGACAAAAGGCAGCTGGCACAGGTGGGAGAGTGAAAACCAAGCACTCATACACAAGCTCAACGTGCCCAACCACATGGCTTTTACCATAATAAACTCAATGTGCCCAACTGCATAGTTTTTACCATATGTAGCCTTGATCTGCCCAACTGTGTAGTTTTTACGATCTATCCCACAGCAGTGGGTTCCCTAAATCAGTGCCAACCGCTCTACAGCTGCATGTACTGGGCAGAGCCACCCCCACGCGTGCTCCCTCACACGCAGCCCTTTCCCTTTGGCGGTGCAGAAGCCGTCCCCGTCGCTGCACGCTGCTACGACACAAAGTGAGGATGAAAGGAGGGGAAACCTCCTGCGTGCGATGCACAACAGCCGGAGCAGCTCTCACGCAGAGCTTTGCTTCTGCTCCAGGTCTAAGGGAAGACTTGTTTGCTTGGAAACACGTTGCTTTTGAGCTTTTGTTTTTTTACCCAGTGGAAGTCACAACCCTACAAGCACTACCTCACCTTCTTTTGGAGACAGAAAATCTTTGGAGCATCCCAGCAGCTCTAAGAACCGCAACATGCTCCTCACGCTGTCACTATTCACTTTGCAATTGATCTCTTCCACCTGCTGCCATCCAACCTGTGCCACCCGAGCTGTGCACGTCCCTGCCCCTCCCAGAAGGCCCAGGGGGGAGGGGGGGGGGAAGAGCTGCTCAGCTCTGCTCGAGAGCAGCACAGAGGTCACTGCTTTTTGCTGTAAAGCCCTAAGGAGGAAGGATGCAGAGCACAGCAAGGAGCTGCCACCACTCCCGTTCCTTCCAGCCAGGGGCACATCTCCCCCTCTCCTCTGTATCTGCAGACATTGGAAGGGCACGATATTCTGGCACAATATTCCAGCACAATAAGCACCCCGCTGCTACCAATGGAGCTCATTTAAGAGTGGAGTCTGAGCTCACATTTGGAGCTATTGCAGCTCACTGCCTCCTCGTACCATGCTCTGTCCTGCAAACTCCTTTTAAGCAGAGATCCCGGCGGTGTCTTGCAGAGCAGAGCCTTAACTTTAAGGGTTTGACCCCATAGCAGAGCCCACATGCCTTGTGCACACACACACACACACACACACACACTTTGCTTTTGGGTTGCTTTTGGATGCTAAAGGCTACAGCCCCAACGAGCAGCTCATCATTTGCAAAGCAAATCACAGCGTGCAACAGCTGCGGGGTGCAGCACTGCTGACCCAGGAGGGATTCATTGCACAGCACAGAAGGCAAAGGCTGCCCCGGGGGGGTAGAACAGACGGAGTTCACCTGGGGAAGCATTGCTTCCCAGCTGGGGATGGAGAAAGTCGAGAGCAACTGTGCTGGAAGCAACAGGGAAAACATCACGGAAGTACCTCAGGTGGCAGCAACGTTTTTTGTTTTTTTTCTGTTCTAAATTAGAGCAGCAGTGAGCATGGGACCCACTCCCGCTGCTGATGGTGTGGGTTAGCCCTTAAACAGAAAGCATCAGCTCTGCTCCGGAGGAGAAATGAGCATCAGGGAAATGGCTGAGGTGTGCTGGGGAGGCAGAGTGCTGCTGGAGGGCTCTGCAAGGAGCTTTGCAGCTGCTGCCATTCAGTGCTCAGAGCCTCGGCCGTGCTGGGAGCTGCTGTCCCACCTGACCCCCAGCAGCATCTGACGCTGCTGCAAAGCCCATGAGTGTCCTGTGTGTGTGACCCTCCCAAAGCAGCACAACGGTGATCAGAGGGGAAAAATATAGGTAAGCGTGTGCCCCTGGGAAAAAGTGGAAAGTGTGGGAAAAAGGCACGTGCACTGTGGGAAAACATGCAGAGAGTGGGAAAAACACAAAGAACAGTGGGGAAAAACACATGCAGAGTGTGGGAAAGCATGCAAAGTGTGAGAAAAAACACACAGATCATGGGAAAACACACAGAGTATGGGGAAAAACACACACAACATGTGAAACACATACAAATCATGGGAAAGAAACACACAAATGGTGGGAAACAGTGTGCACATCGTGGGAAGAACACACAGAGCACGGGAAAAAGCACGTGTGCTATGGGAAAAACATGAACATCGTGGGGAAAGACATTCACAACCTGGGAAGAACATTCACAACCTGGGAGAAAACGTGTGCTGTGGAAAAAATACGCAAACCGTGGGAAAAAACAGGTGCAAACAGTGGGAAAAACGACATAAACCGCGGGGAAAAACAAACAGAACGGGGGGGAAAAACCACAAAGCGCGGGGAAAACACGAGCGTCGCCGGGGAAAACGTGACAGGCGTGGGGGAAAATGCATGCAGTGCGGGAAAAATACGCACAGCGTGGGGAAAAAAAAAAAAGCGTGTGTCGTGGAATAAACATGGAAACGGTGGGCAAAAACACATGCAAAAGAGGGGAAAAAGCACACAAACCGCGGGGAGAAACGCGCGCACCGGGCATAGGGGGACGCAGCGCGCAGCGGCCGCGCCGGGCGGGGCCCCCGGGCGCACTCACCGCGGAGAAGTTGTGCGGCCCGCAGAGCTCGCCGCGGTACTTGCAGGAGAGCAGCATGTCCTCCAGCTGGTGGCCCAGGCGGTCCATGAAGTCGGCGCTGATGCCCTCGTAGTGGCGGGGCGGCAGGAAGAGGCGGAAATCGGCCAGCTTGGCGAACCAGCGCAGCCGCGCCTCGTCGCCCCGCAGCAGCTCGGTGAGCAGCGGCCGCGCCGTGCGGTTGGGCAGCAGCAGCCCCAACCAGTGCCCCGCGTAGTACAAATCCCCCTTGGAGAGGCGGGGGAAGCGCAGCGGGTTGTTGTTACAGAGGGTAACGGCGGGGAAAGCCAACTGCCGACTCCACTCGGTGCGCACCTGCGTGTGCGAGGGGAAGGAGAGNCGGGGAGCAGCGGGGCGGCTCTGCGAGCCCGGGGCCGCCGCTGAGCCGGGCGAGCCGCTCACACGCGGCTGTACCGAGCCGGCATGGCCCGCGGCTGGGGGTGCTGCTGGTCCTGCTCCGCCCGCGGGACCTCCGAGCTCCGCAGTCAGCCCCGCAGCTCCGAGCCCTGCCCGCGGCCCCGGGCTCCGCAATCGGCTCCGCGCTCAGCTCCGCGCTCCGGGACCGCCCGGCAGCTCCGATCCGCGAGGAGAGCGCGGCGGGTGCGCCTCTCCGCAGCTGCCCCCTCCGGTCCCGGCCCCGCTCCGTGCAGCTGCTCAGCCCCGTGCCGCTCTCATGCTTCCCGCGCCGCTGCTCTCCGTTCTCCCGGGAAGAGCTGTCCGCGCCCCGGTGGATGAAGAGGAGGAGGAAGAGAGGGGCGACGCTTGTCCGAGGTGCACGTCCCAGCCCCACCGCTCGGCGCCAGCCGCGCTCGGGAGGCGGAGGGAGGGATGCTCGGCCCCCGTCGCCGCCGGAGCCCCCTCCTCCTCCCCGGCTTTATCCCCGGCAGAGCAGGGTAAGCGCGGCCCCGCTCGCAGCTCCCGGGACCCGCCGGGTTTTGGGAAGGGGGGACAGTCGGGGGGTTCCTCCCTCCTCCTCCTCTTCCATCCTCCAGCCGGAGTTTGTTTTTCTGGTTTCCAGCAGCCCCAGGGGAAAACATGACGGCACCGACACCGGCAAAGCCCCTGGAAACACGGGCGAGGCTTGCAGCTTGGCAGGCTGCTTCCTGGGGAAAGGGGCCGATGGCCGGGGGATGCGTTTTGTCCCCCGTACCAAAGCTGCTGTATGTTCCATTGCTATGTGGAGAAACGCATCCCCTCCCCGAGCCCCGGTACCCGTGTGCCCATGGCAGAGCCCTCTGGGGGACACGGGGCTCCTTTTGCCCTGCATCAATCATACACACACACGAAAACCTTTTCCCCAAGGCCATGTGCAGACAGCGTTGCCTCGTGATGTGTATCAGCACCTCAGCGGCTCTGCTCAGCTCGAATCTCTGAAAAGCAGCTCGCTGTTACCTTCGTTTTGATTTAGAATAGTCCTAAGAAGCATTCCTATAATTGTGTCCAATTAAGCTCTAAGTGGCGATAACTGCTTTCAATCCCCTCTGATATTTTTGCTCTCCATTCATTTTCCGGGCACGTTTTGAGCTGCTGCGTGTTTTCACCCGATAGATGGAGCCGTGCAGCCTGGCTGCCTCCAGCCCCTTCCACTGAGTTCCCTCCCACCGTGACAAGAGCTGCAAACACACAGCCCCCCTCAAGCCCACTCCTGGCCCTGCAACCACGGGGAAAACCATTTTTTGGGACCCCAAGCTCGTGCACCCCATGCTGGGGTTGCTGCAGAAGGATTTGCACGAGCACACAGAGCTGGGCTGAGTTTTCCTCTCTCCAGCCTGGGTTATGATGTGCAGTGTCCCTGCTCACGGCGTATTTGTGTCCACATGCTGCAGTTTTACCTTTTTTTTTTTTTAATACTGCTACCCATAAATCTGAAAGCTCTTTCAAACCTGGAATGATGGCCGTGACCTTTCTTAAGCCAAATGGAAAGGGACCAGAAGTTACTACGTTTGTTGTAACGTGGCATCTCGTAGCTCTCAGCCGGCATCTCCGTCTGCATCTCGGCTTTTCCCTGCTGCCTGCTGGAAGCAGTGGGAGTTTTTCCCCTTGGCTCCCTCACAGGATAATCAACATCCAAACAGCTTTGCTGTAAGGTTGTCTGAGATTGTTACACCCATGCTAGATTGACTCAAACCGAAGGAGAAAAAAATGTGTCGAACTGTCAGCATCCTCAGCTAACCCCACCTGCCCCATCCCTGCTGCCCAGTGCTGTGGCAGCACAGGGACATGGGCAGGAAAACACCACGCAGCCCTGGGCTTTGTGCACGTGCTTCTTTCTAAGCTCTTCCCCTTCCCTTCCACCTGTCCTCTTGGTGGGGCCAGCTTGGCAAAAGCGGGGTGGTACAGGACGGAATACCTGGTTGCCATGGAAAACTGCTTTTTTTTTTTTCCCCTAAAATGGGCCCTGTCCAAATATCTGCTCAGATCTCCCAGCATGATTTGTCGTAAGGAAGTAATACTTTTTAAAAAATAATCATAAAAAAGGCAGGTATTGAACAGGAGTAGGGTGGCCGTGACCAACCTCACCCTGAGCAGAAATTCAAGCTCTCCCCATGAAAACTTTCTCAGGACAGAACCTGGCCATGAGCCAGGCACAATGCCCTGCTCAGCCGCCCATCCTCAGGAAACCATTTCCAGTCATTTTCCCATTCCCAAGCCACCCTCGGGGTGTCCTGGTTGCTTCTTTACCCATCCAGAGTGGCTTACAAAGCCCTTTGGGCTCAGTGCATGGAAGCAATAGAGCTGGAGCCTGTGGACATCGCTCACGAGTCGAACAGTTGCTTTTAAAATCATCCTTTGGGGATGAATTTGTTACTTCTGTTGAAAACCACAGTTTGGATGGAAGCAAAACTACATGGGAGGAAATCAGTCAATCATTTCAGGTGAATCCAGGCGTTCTCCCTCAGGACATAGCTTGCATGCCCTCAGAAGATACACAAAGACAAATACTCTGACTTTTTTCTAAACCAAAAGCATTGCTTTCTTTTGAAACTTCATTTTCACTTCAAACATTGACTCAGGTTAAGGCAAAAAGATTAAATAAAAGCTTTAAAAGCCCGGAAAAGTAAATCATAATGCTTTCTTCCGCCTGGACCTTTGAGTATTATGATTTGATTTATCTCATGTGGGAGCAAAAGGAGGGAAAGCTCAAGCACAGATGCTTTCCCCAGCAACCTGAAAAACCCACAGCACCATTCCCTGCAGCCCCCAGGGACAGCGAGATGCTGGGTTCAGTGCTGGGGCTGGAAATGGGAATTGGGCTGTGCCTAAAGCAGGAGGTGAGATTCCAGGAGGGGGATGAAAGGTGCAGGGCTGACCAGCACCTTGCAGCGTTGCTTTTGTGTTAGCAAAGCCCCTGGGGAAGGGAGGGCTTCGCTTTAGCTCTCAGAAGCTTGAACTGGAGAACAACTGAGCAATGGGGTCAGGCTCTGAAGGACCGGTTGTCCCCCGGCAGCAGCTCCAAGTCACCAAAGGGGACACCTTTTCCCTGCATAGAGGCATCCCCAGTGCCACTGGAGATGTGGCTGCAGTGTGCAGAATGTGCACAGCTGGGCACAGCTGGCTGGCAGGGGCTGGGCACAGCTGGGCACCACTGACTGGCAGGAGCTGGGCACCACTGGATTTAAGAACCTGGGCATAGCTGGGCACCACTGGATGGAAGAGGCTGTTCACATCTGGGCGCTGCTGGCTGACAGGGGATGCACACAGCTGGCCACCGCTGGATGGAAGAGGCTGGGCACAGCTGGGCACCGTGGGACAGGTCTGATGCATCACGTTGTTACGTCAAAGGCAAATCAGCGTGCTCCTGTTTTCCATTATGCAAACACCAGTCTTTCCAGAACAACGTGCTGTTTTGCCTAACTGCTGCTGCAGAAAAATTCCTGCTGAAGCCACCATGTTATGAGAAAATCATAAAACACTTGGAAATAGGGGTTTCCATGGAAGCTGCCATCTCAGAGTCAATTCTATTACTACTGCTTCAAATCCCATAGTACACAACAAACCCTCTCCAGTGCTACCTGGGACCAGCACAGCTTTGGGGAGCCAGCATGGTCCCACCAGCTCACAAACACTGCTTTTATTCCAATCTGGTTTCATTTTCTTTGCTTTGGTGTTTTTTTTTTTTCCTTGTTTTGTTCTGTTTTGCCTTGCAAGCAAATCATTGAGCTTCCAGCTGTGAAATTCTCCAAATTAATTGAGGATTCTCAGCGCAGAACCCTCCTAGGTGCAGCCCTGCGTTAAATCTGTGATAGTGATTTTTCAGGTCTGCAGTGGTTCGGGGCTGTGTGTGTGATTTTAACATGGGGAGGTGAAATATTCGATCCCTAGGAACGCACTGAAGGCACACAGATAATGTGCCAGCAGCCGATTTCTTAATCTGCTGCGTGCATGATGACATGAGGAGAGCAGTAAAACTACTCACGTTTGCAACTCTGTTTTCACATTCAAAAACATGGAGACTTGTGATCTCATTTTCTGTGCCTTGGGTGTGTGAAAAAAAATAAAATAAAATAAAATAAAACAACAAGAGAAATCAAACAAATGCCCAAGAGAGCAAAGATGCTGCTGCTCTTCCAGGAACTTGCCAGGAAGTAAATAGAAGTGGGATTTGCTAGGTGACAGCAAGATGCTAAGGGTTAATTAGAAGGACTTTAGCAAATCCCTGCTGAGTGGGGACTGGGCTGGCGTGGTCCCAAAGAGGCGTCCCGTTGGCCTCACAGCAGCTGGCACGGCTGGGAGGACTCACAGGGCGGGATGGCTCCTTCTCCCCAGGATTTTGGAGGGGACACTGATCCGCATGCCTGGAAATGGCCGCTCCATGGAAACATGGAAAGCAGCCCCAGATTTTCAGAGGCCCTGCACAGTGCCATAACAGGGCTGTGACATGCCCTGCCAGTAGCAGATGCAGTGAAATTGGCATTTCCAGCACAACCACTATTCATGAACTTCCACTGAAGAAGTAAGATGATAAGGTATGCAGTGTATGCCGTCTGCATGTCTGTGTGCACACATACAGATTTCTTCTGCAGGTAGAAAGGAGGAATGATTTTAATCTGTTTTAAACTTCTCAGCTGGCACTCTCCCAATTATCTCTCACCTTTTTTTTTTTTTTTCCCTCTGTTTTCCATTTCACCACCAAAGAAAAGAGGAGAGGGAGTGAAACAAATGAAGATACCTCTGGCTTTCTTAAGAACTAATTTTAACATGAATCCTTCTGAGCAAATTCAAAACCCGAGATCTCACAGCCTCTCAGCATCAGCAAGAACCTTTTTTTTTTCCGCCAGGGATGACCAGGACCCTCCCCTCCATCTCTGGTTGCAAAGTTTTAGCCCAGCCACGGCGAAACATGGAGAAAGAGCCAGAAAAGGAGGAGGGCGTACCCAATATCTGAGCTGTTGGGATGCTTCTCCCAAGTCACCTGGCCCTGCTGGAGTTAGAGTCCATCCACGGCACCATAGAGCTCAGAAATGAGAAAGCACAATGCAATGTCTTTCAAAAGAAGCCCTGCAAGGCTGCAGGGAGGGGAGGATGCACAAGGCACAGCCAGAGGCTGGGCAGCTTATCCCAGTGCATCTTCAGGAGGATGAAAAAGAAAATTGAGTATTATCTCCTTTTTGGAGAGAGAGAGCTTGTGTCCCTGAACTTTGAGCTCTGGGCATGCTTTTTGCACAGTGGTTCTGCAACTGTGTTTTTGTGTTGTCATTTTTTTTCTTTTTTTTTCCTTTTCTTTTTTTTTTTTTCTCTGTATAAAGGGCTGAAGTTTCCTTGGAGCTGGGCGAGCTCCATATTTTGCTGGGCGAGCTCCTGCGATTGAGCTCACGTCTTTGTTCCTGATGGGCTGTGCAGCACCGGGGCGATGCTGTCGCTGCTTCGCTCAGCGTTCATCACGCTCTGTGTACACAGCCACTGGAGATGCTCTGGCTTAATTAAAAAAGAATCAAGGGAGAAAAACCAAAAAGGTGAAGCTCAGTTTGTGGCTGAAATGTGCACAGCTCTGGGCTTTGGTGTGGGGCTGTGAGCATGGAGCAGCGGTGAGCTCCTTTGGACATGGCAGTGGGATGCAAACCTGAGCTCTAAAGGGTGGGAGGGAGATCCCAGCTCCCATGCAGTGAGGTGCAGCCCTGGGTGCTCCCAGGAGTGCAAAAAGTGGCTGCAGGCTCTGCCCTGCACCTTCTCTGTCCTCAGGTCTCATCTTGAGGAGCAGCAGCACCTGGAAAATGGGAGCCTGGAGGGAAATTTGGGGCTGGACGTGGTATGCAGAGCTGCAGCCAGCACAGGGATGGGGCCATTGGAGGAGCCCTGGTGAATGTTTCATGTCACCTCCTCTGTCTGGAGAAGAGATTCTCTGCTGTCTTAATTCCACCCCTCCTGCCTCCAGGAACCCTTTGTTCTCAGGGTAGATCTATGGGATCCAGCAAACATGGAGAGAAGCTGCTCTGCTCTGTGTTTAGATGCTGAATGGGACTGAAAATTATATCTCTCCCAGGGAATTTTGCTTCTAAATCAAGTTAAGAGAGCAATTTCTTAAGTTAATATTGACTCTTTGTCTTTCCAATGTATTTGAAGACACTTCTGGGAGCCAGGTGGGAAATGGCTCTTCCCCTTCTCACGCTGTTGCTGTTATCACTAACACAACCAAGGCCAAGAGGATGCCACAGCCCCATTCCTTATGGCATCAGGGAGGGAAGCAGGAAAAGAAATCCCTCAAACACTGCTTTATGCGCTGCACTCTTCTGCTGGAAAGCAAATTTCCAACAAGCTGAGCCAGCCGGGGGGTCTCCCCACAGGGCTCTGTGTATGGAAAATTACAGATAATCGCCTGAACAGGGGACTAGCCCGTGAGAAAGGGCTCATGTTAGCTTGCTGCCACCGGTGTCCCTATAGGTGACCCCCCCTTGCCGGCCCACTGCCACCAGCACCCCTATGGGCACAGACTGCCCGGCAGCCGCCCCGGAATTGTGAGTACCCCGCTATTAAACTGATGAATCTGAGCTCGCCTCCAAGTGCTTTCCTTGGAAATGGTGAACCTTAAAGCAGAAGCACTGTCACTTTTGCACAACACTCTGGTGATGGCTTTTGGAACTGAGCATCCTTGGACCGGACCCACATCCAAGATCTGAACCAAGAGTCTCCACTTCTCTTTGCTGCCTGAAATGATTTGTAGCACAAAGCACTGCACCATAACTTGCTGCTGCAGAATTTCTGCTGTAGCACTGCTGATTTATTTTTTTTTCCCTTTGTTAGTGAGCAATTGGCTCTGAATGAAAAGCAGGAATAGGCAGGGCAGGAGCCAGAGATGTGCAGCATGGACACATGGGGATGGATGTCCTGGGGACGGGAGGGAGGAGTGCTCCTGGGCAGTACCCGTGTGCTGGGAACGCACGCAGACCCTCATTGTGACACACAGCGTGCTCTGGCTGAGCACAGGGGTCACACTGGAAGAAATCAATACATGCAATTATTATAAAAATCATCGCTCTGCTGAGGGATGCATCTGGGAGCAGCAGAGGGCACAGCTCCAGCATGCACAGCCCTGACCCAGCTGCTCCCAGGGCACTGGTTGGAAGGCAGAGCTGCTTGGCTGCGGGCAGGGGTTGGGGCATTTCCCCAGGAAAACGGCCCCTTCCTGTGGAATGAAAAGAATCCCTCACTTCACCAAAACAAAATAACTGGATTCCCATCAAAAAACATTTGTAGGAAAAGTCTGGACAGCACCAATTTTCCCTGGCTCCTTGCAAACTCAATGGGAACTTTGGCACAGCGATCCCATCAGCGGAAACCACTGATGCCTGCAAACCCTCCTGGCACCACAGCTCCTCCAGAGCTGGAATTTGGGGCTTTCACCTCTTTATGGTGGCCAGGACCATCCTGACCCACATCCCCTGTCCTTGCCCAGGTGAGTGCTACCTGCAGGGCTCCGGCAGAAGGGATCCGTGTGACATTTCCTGGCAGATTGATGGTGACAGCAGTTGTGTGGGAAGCCTAATGGAGAAAAGGTTTGATAAAATAGAAGTGCCATCCCTAAGTTGTTTTTTTTTTTCCTTCCTGATGCTTTTTTGCTGTTATATAATTTTGAAATGACATTGATTGAAAAAAAAAAAAAATAAACCACCACTGGGAAACTTTGAATTCTGCCCTTCCTGGCTGAAGTTTGAGAGCACTTCAGGGGAATGGGAAACAGGAGCTCCCCTAAAGCCACGCTGTGCTCACGGGGCTCTGTTCTACAGAGATGCACTCCAGCACTCAGCATCTTTTTATGCCATTAGTAGCCATTTTCTTCTTTAATATAATCCCATGGAAAACCAAAATGAAGGAAGCTCGAAGATGGGAATAGCCTCAAAGAAACAGAATGACAGCAGAAAGAAGGTTCCTCCAGGGACTGAGTCTGCCTTGATGTGAAAAGATGTTGTCAGAATTCACTTCACATAAAGAAACATCCTTGATGCTTTTTTTGGTTGGTTTGAGTCGATTTTCTTACTCCTCCAAGCTGAGTAGTTTTGCTCCAAGTATACACAAAGGTGAAGATTCCTGTTTTTTGTTTTGTTTTTTTTTTTTCTCCTTTCACCTGTATGGCATAAATATCACACACATTTGTGTTCACAGTTCCTCTCCTTCTCCTGAAGCCGTTGGATGTCCCTGGGTGTGCGTGGGGCTGGGCACGTGGTTTGGTGCTTCCTCGAGCAGTGCTCAATGGGGTGGAGAATTCCCCAGGAAAACATCTCAAAGTTTTTTTTGCTGTTAAGACTCTTTGTCTCCAGGTCGGTGTTTTAAAACAGTGCACCTGGAGGTGTGCAAAGCCTCCATGGAGGACTGGGAAAGGTTGATTGAAATGAACTTACCAAATTTTCTCAACAGGAAAGCACAGAACTGCTGCGTACCCTTCGCTTTCTCCTCGATGTCAGTGAGGAATTCCTCCTGCACCACGTGAGCTGCTTTAATTTTGTCATTAATCTTGTAAGCAAGATGCTCCTAGGAAGAAATTTGTCTTCTGCCAATGTACCAAGCTTTAAAATCTGGGCAATGCACAGAGCCCATCTTCCTCCTCCTTTTGCCAGGACTAATTTTTTGGTGCAAGGAAAGGTGATGGCAGCAAAAGGTCTTCAAATAAGTGGGAATCAGCAGGTGGAATGTCCCAGCTTACAGAGCACGCTGCAGACCTTGCAGAGGAGAAGCACGACTGGTGATGTCCCTTCTTGCTGCTCCTACATACGGGTGCAGCATCCTCCTGCATCCCACATCCAGCCCCTGGGGACAGAGACACGTGGAGCACATCACATCTCCGAGGGGGATGGGAAAGGGCTGAGAGATTTTCACATGGACGCTGAAAATCTCTGACTGCGTTCCTCCCAGTAGGTGTTCTTCATGACAATAGGGTAGGAATTTTTTTCCCTTCACGTTCATTGACATCACATTATGCAGCAAGTCCCCAGGGAACTGTTCCTGGAATAATTGCACAAGGGAAATAATCATTATTTCCAAATTCTTTTCTTCTGCTCTTCCGGATGAAGTAACGTGGTGCTGCTCTGTGATGATTGCAAACACCTGATGCTGACCTTAAGAAAAGGAGGAGGAATTCAAAATGCCAATCTTGGAGCCAGCTTACAGGGAGGGCTGGCATCCTGTGCTTGGAAAGCTTGGCCTGGGGCAGGCAGCACTGCATGGCTATCCAGCAGCTCCCTGCATTCTTGAGCAGAAATCCACATTTTGAGTAGAAAATCACTAAGGATGTGTAAGCTGTTTTGGGAGAGACATCCAAAGTACCATCCACTGCTTGGGCTGTGGGTCTAGGGGTTACCACCTCCCTGCCAGCCCTGCCTAGTTACCCCTCTATGCTTCTCCAGGGAAGTTTCTGTTCTGGTGATATTGTGTTTTTGATGCTCAGCATAGGGTGGTTTGGAAGAGCAGCATCACCTGCGCTGGCACCAACCAGCATCCCTCCTGAGAGCACCTGGGTGTGGGGTGCACCCAGAGAAGCGTTCTTATCTTTTTCATTAGTAGGTTTTTACCTCTTGTTTGGATATATTGCCACACCAACAGCTTATTTTCTAAGTTGTTTGACTCAGGTGAAAAGTATGTCATTTTTATCTCCTAAATTTTCTTCAGCAAATTTAGTGCTATTTGATGCCGTTACTAGCAGCCACACTACGGCTGATGCAGTGAGCCGCCTTTCCTCAGAGGTTAGGATGTAATTTCCCACATTTCTGAGTAATGAGGCTATATGGGATGGTGACACGGGGATACCCCCATAACTCTGAACGGCGCCGCATTTTTCCACTATCTGCACATCAGGATGCCATGGAGATGCTAGAAAAAAACTGAGATGTATCCAGGTAGTTCCTTTGCCAGGGAACTAGATCTCCCCTACCTGAACCGTTGCAGGATGTTCTTTATGAACACCATATCCTTTTTCCAATCCCTCGTGCTTCCCCTGGGATCCTGCCAACTACACCAAGTGTTTTGCAAATGAGGAAGTGAAATTGCTTCAGACAGATTCTTTGCAATCCCAGGCAAACTCTTATGGGTTTTAACAAAGGACATAAACAAAGGTTCCGCACAAGTTTTGACTCACCCAGTTAGTGAAGGGGCTCTCCAGCTACACAGCACCCCTTTTCAGGGAGCAGCCAAGGTCTGAGAGATGTTCTCCTTTCAGTGGTGGCCCTTATGTGAGCCCAGGGTGGCTCTGCCCTGGGAACCCCCCTTCGCAGTTTACCTGTGCTCCCCGGGCCAGCCACAGCCAGGAGCTCAATCACCAGATCAAGCTGTGACCTCACAGTTCCCCTACACCATGGTTCTGTGATGCCGTAATTCCATGATTCTATGACTTCTGTCACCTCCTGGGAGCGAGCACAGCTGCCTGCACGCTCACAGTGCATTTTGCACAGTCTGGCAAAGGATTCATGGGCACGCTTGCGAGTGGAGAGTTCATGAATAACCTAGTATCAATTACACTGTGCAAGCATTATAAAGATTTGCGTGCTTTAAAATTGATATTATATAAAGATATATAATAATGAATTTTTGGAAAATGCCAAAAGAGCAGCTGCTTGCTAGGAACTCAGCCAGCATCCAGAGTGAGCCCAAAGCTTTCTGCTTTACCGGGTTTGCTGCAAGCACAGCAGATCAGTGCAGCAGTGCCAAGGGGTCCATCCATGTACCCTCTGCTGCAGGATGGGCATATGGAGCATGATGCTGTGCTCCACCCTGACCGGTGGGGCAGGGTCTTCCCACACAGCTCCTCTGAAGCACCGTATGGAGCCTTTAAAGCAGCCACGTCCCACCCGCGGCCTGCAGGCCTCACTTGGCCCAGCACTGCTGCACTGCGGCCTACCCCTGCCCCACGCCATCATGGCGGCGGCTCTGCCCCACTGAGCGGCCCGGCCCTGGGCGTGCACCCATGGCTCCAACAGCCAAACACGGGTGTGCGATGGCACTGAGCTGGGAGGGGGCACGGGGAGGGCAGTGCGGCGCTAACTCAAGTTGTGGTTGTGTGCGTTGTGATACATGGGCTGAACACAGGCCTGTCAACAGCGAAAAATACGCAGCCTTGCCTTCTGTTTGNGAAAATACGCAGCCTTGCCTTATGTTTGAATAAAGGGATTTGGGAATAGGTTTCAAGATTGCCGAAAAATCATCAATTTTTTGGTACATTTGCAACTTCGTTTTCAGTTGACGTAAATACACTATCTGCAAGTTTTCAAATGGAATGGATAGAAGTGGAATCAGACATTTAACTCAGAGAAAAATGTGACCATGTCTCTCTACTGGTCTTCTCTAAGCCCTATCTCACCAGAGAGAAATACCTCTCACTTCACACCCACGCCTCATTCATGCCATGGCTTTTTGGCAGTGCATACATTTGTGAAGAACTGTTTTCAAGGATGAAGCATAGAAAGAGTAAAATTTCATCAAATACTTCTGGTGAACACCTTGGGAGCTCACTGAGACTTGAAACCATTTCCATCCAACCAGACTGATGCATTAGTTTCACCAAGAAAGAAAGAAAGAAAGAAAGAAAGAAAGAAAGGAAGAAAGGAAGAAAGGAAGAAAGGAAGAAAGGAAGAAAGGAAGAAAGGAAGAAAGGAAGAAAGGAAGAAAGGAAGAAAACTCACTAGTTTTATGCTTTTATAGCTCTTTTTTATGCTTTAATAAAAAATATAAAAAATAAAATAAGTTTTGTTAGTTACGCACACTATGTTATATATTTTATATGTAGCCCAAGACAATTCTCCTTCACGTAACCCAGCCCAGGTAAGCCAACAGATTGGGCAGCCATGCTTTAAAGGTCACAATGCCTAAAGCTGTGTGAAATGTCCCCACTATAGCCCAGGGCCATCCCATCTCTGCAGGTTCCTCTCCTCCAGCACCACATTCCATTTCCACTTGCACTGCCATAATCCCACCGCATCTGCACTTTGGTGGGGAAATGCAGCCAAGCACATGGCCCAGAGCTACTGCAGTGATTAACAGCTTCGTGCATCCTGAACAGGGCTACATCAGCCTCTGGAATAACTCGGGGCTTCTCTATATCTGCCCCAGATCCATCAGCCAGCTTTGTGCTGTACACACGCTGTGCTTGCTTTTGTAATTGTAATCTGGGTTCTCTCACAAACAGCGGTGCCTTAAGGGTGATGCTCTGAGCAAATTCCCCTGTTTGTTAAGACAACAATGCGGGTCTGATTAGGAGCTGAGATCCACCTATCGCTAAGCCAGACAAATCCACTGCATTCAGGGGTGTTCTGCAGATGCTGAACTGGTGGGGAAAGCGATAAGAAGAAAGGTTGGGCAGTGACAATTTCTTTTTAATCGTTTTCTAGGGACGAACACAAAAGTAGCACCCTGCAAAAATGAGATGAAGTTCCTCAGGAATTAACAGCTTGCTTCCTGCTGTGCTGTGCTGCAGGGCCAGGGAAATCTACGGCTCTGAGGCTGTGTTCACTGTTTCGTCACTGCAAAAGCCTCAGTGAGCACAGAGCAATGCAGAAATGCAAGTGCTGAAATAAAGTAAAGGGGTTGTGCACCATCTTATTTCCAATGGCACTGTTCTGGGAGGAGCGCTAGATTGGAGTGGTGGGGATCACACCCTCACCTTGCTGATTCTGTAGCAAAACTCCCTTCTGCTTTACTGCTGCTGAGGTTTCAGCCTATTAAAGCCAAATATCGAACCCCAGCTCAGCCCATCCTAAGCACCCCAGGACCATTTGTCCCATGTAATTTGGTGGCTTGGCCATTCTGCAACCAAGAGCTACATGCTCACATTGGGCAGCTCTATAGGAGGTCTGGAAGGAAGACAGCAAGCAGGGCTGGACAGGAAAGCACTGTCCCGTGCAACTATTGTTAGAAACGTTTGGCTTTGGGATCAATGTGCAGCCATGCACTGACAGCAGCATTGTTTTGGGCTCTCATGAGCAGGATCTCCCCGAGCTGCTCCTGCACTGTTCAGATTCTGCTTCCAGGAGCTGTTTGCTGCAGCAGGACGGAGATGGGAAGGAGATGGATGGAAATCAAACATTTCCTCTTTCGGACACTTTGTCATTTTCATGTTTGCCTGATGTTTTCTGTGTTTGGTTAGAGTCCCACAGTATTTGAAGAAGGTGTGACACAAAGTCATAAATAATCATTATCTCCCCAAGTATTTCCTACTTGAAACATTTTAAAGAAATAGATGTAAGTCCCCCTAAAATGTGAGCTTTTATACAACTGTATTACATTGCACGCATGCTGCTTTCAAAGAGAAACCCCTGCTGAGAAACATGACTGGCGTGGGCCAGATCGGTATTTCCTGATCCACAATGGGAAGAGAGGCTGCTCTGCTATCGGGAAATGAGACGGCGAGATCAAACGCAACAAGATTTTGTCTTGCTTGAAAGTGAAGTGCTTCACACCATGCACTGATTTTGCTGCTAATAAAACTGGCTGCAGGCTCGTTGTCTCATCTTTTTAGATGAGGTTGTGCTGTCAAATATTAGCTGGTATGGGAGGAGGTGCAGGGATTGGACCCCTCTGAGATGCTCGAGGGATGCCCTGCAGGGAGCAGACAGCTCTGGGAAGAGGAGGATGAGCCATGGTGAGGCACCTCCAGCAAAGCCCCAATTTTAGAGGCAGTAACAGATTCCACCTGCTGATTCACTTCAGTGGAGAGCAGCATTCTCCTGCCACGAGCGCTCTGAAGCTGTCTCCCAGTTGTATGAAACAGTGGGCAATGGGGCACCAATGTGTGCATTCACCAAGACCCAGGTATCGAGACGGGGACAGTGAAGGCAGTGGTGAGAGATGGGTCTTGCTGTGGGCATGGCCCAAGCAAGATCTCTTTAAAAATCTGCAGGTGCTGGCAAAGGGGGAATTGCATCTTGGAGAGCTGAGTGTCCCAGCCCTGGTCCTACAGGGGCTGCCCAGGCCAGAGCATGGACCACCAGTGCCATTGCAGAATGGCACGAAGCACACTGCTGTCCCAATGACATGGGAGTGAGAAGCTCAGGGATGCTGAGCCCAAACTGTTCACACTACTCTGCAGCCACTGCCTCTGCAGCATGGCTGAGCAGGAGCTCAGCGCCATGACAGAGCAGACCCAATTAGCCAAGGAAAGCACATGCAATTAGCAGGGCACTGCTGGGTCATTCTGTTTGAGCTGCTTACCAACCACGGCAAAGCCCTCTGACAAGCCAGTAGGGTTGAACCTGATGCAAAAAGGAAAAAAAAAAAAAAAAAAAAAGGATGCTCGCATGGCACATAGGAAAAGTCACAACAAACCAGAAAATACGCATTAAGAAAAGTGTCTGGTGGTGATGCAGCAATGGTGGGGAGCAGCTGGGCTCTCAGGTGCCACCTGTGTCTCCGGACTCCTTTGCTATTGGCTTCTCATGGAAAACAAGCCAAACGCCTCTGAAATAAGCAAGGGACAGGCTCAGAGAGAGGAGTTTCTCTGAGCACCCTGTATTTATCTGCATGACCAATGCTTTCAGAGGGCATCATGGAAGCAACCCTTTCCTTCAGCCCCCGGACTTGACGGACACCCAGAGCAAAGCCCCAGGAATGGCTCTGAGTCCACATCAGAGCAGCAAAAACATCAGCGCCCTACAGAAAGACATTGACAAAGCGATCACTGCCCAGAGCTCAGACACTTTGGTAAAGCCTCGTTCCATTTAGTGCATGGCAGCTGAACATTTCTCGGGCTTATTAAAATAAGGATTTACTCCCCGTTCTATTATTCATGGGGCTGCGCATTAAGTACCAGCCAGTCAGAGCTTAATTAGCAAGGAATCATTTACAGAGATGAGAAACTGTTACTAAACCCCAGCAGAGAGTGTGTCCATGCTGTCCCAGCCCTGGGATGCTGTGTGGCACCTGCACCCCTGCATCCCAGCATCCCTGCATCCCTGCGAGTAGAGCAGTTCCTCTGGCACTGCGAGACGTGGGAGCAGCGCACAGAAACAGCAAACATGCAAACTGCCAGCATGATTCACTGGGTAATTATGGAATAATACAGGGTAAACTATTAGGAGATGATAACAATAAGTCAGGATTGACTCGGCTTGTTTAAAACTTGCTGCCTCCTGGTTATTTGTTATCGTTACGAGCAGGAGGGGAAGCAGAAGGGTTCTGGACTGTGGGAGCTGGCACTGGAGCCTTCTGGTGTTGTCAGCAGCAAACGTGCAAAGGTGGAGTCCAGCAGTCAGCTGGGCCAATACCTCTGCCAAAGGCAGGTGTCTGCCAGGGGTTGAGACTAATGCAGCAATGGGGCACAGGTGGCATCTGCTGGGACAGGGAAGGACAAGGCTCAGCAGGTCTGGTGTCGGGACAGGTGAAGCACATTTCATCCGAGCTGTCACAAAGGCACCTGCAATGTTCCCAGGTCGCTGCTGTTTGTTCAGGTTTGCACAGGCTGAACCGTTTTTAATAAAAGTAAAGGCAGAAAGCAGCTAAGGATGCAGCACCTCCACCCAACTGATGGCACCGACAAGCTGGGTTTCAGTTTTGAAATGTAACTATTTTTCCCACCCAAGCAGTCATTAGGTTCATTTAAAACAGTAAAAGAAAGCCACTTCCAACTGAAATTTTCTACTCTGAACGTGGCAAGTGGGGCAGTGACCTACCTGCATGCTCTGCTGCTGCCTCTGCTCTCTCTGCTGCAGCTCTCCTTGGGGTAGGACAGATGCCACCTCCAGCCATTCCCTGCAAGCCACCACGGTGAGATGAATGCCATTTTTAGTGAAAATGCTTAATCCAAATACCCTCAGTTAGCAGGTCTGAATACTGCATCGCTGAATGATCTCACTACAGACAACCCTGTGCTGCAGAAATGTTCTGAGGATGGCCAATGCCTACCTACTGCTGCCTTCACAGCGTGGTGCCACAAGCCACCACCCTGCTCACATGTGCAGATCTGCATACGTGTGCAGACTCCCGTGCATGTGCAGACATGTGCAGAGCCACGTGCTGCTGCAGGGTGCCGGGCCAGGAGGCTTGGGTGCAGCAGGCTCATTTCAATAGAAATGCTCATGCGTGGTGGCAAGACATTGGAATGAGATGGCATGAATTTAATTAATTAACACATTAATAAAGGAATTCATTGTTTGGCAAATTGGGCCACAACAAGCCACTTAGTTGGGTCTGCCAAGCAAAAAAATAGCAGGCAGGTTAAGGAGATAGACTGGATGTGTTGGGTACCACATGGACACATCAGGTACATCCCCGAAGGCTGGGACTCTGCTGGCAGAAGCCTTGGACTGTCACAGGACTCAGAAGCAGTGTGGCATTGCCGTGCTGGGCAGCCCCATGCCAATGCCCAATCCATCAGTCACATTTCCTTATCAGGGCAGGAAAGAAGTGCAGCCATAACTGTGCTTCACATTGATCAGGAGGAGGCATGGCAGGAGTAGCTGCCCATCAGCGTGGAGCTCTGTTATCCAGGCTGCAGCTCTCACCTGCAGAGCTGTAATCAGCTCCTTACACACTATCTCATGCTTTCACTTGTTGATTATCATCTTCTGTCCTGTGCTCTCTAGGCAGTTCACTATTTATGCGCACACGAGGCAGATTTCCTTCTACTCGGTGAGACCTGTCCTGCTCCTGATTGATGCCAAACTCTTTTCCTGTGCTGAAGGGCATCCTGTGGGGCCCCCAGGACAAGAGAGATATGGGGCTGTGGGAGCAGGGCCAGAGGGGGCCATGGGGATGCTCAGAG
Source organism: Penelope pileata (assembly GCA_013396635.1). Lineage (NCBI taxonomy): Eukaryota > Metazoa > Chordata > Aves > Galliformes > Cracidae > Penelope > Penelope pileata. The sequence goes on from WBMW01003492.1 coordinate 150,951, forward strand.
ACTGCAGCAACTCTGCTATGGAGCCAGGCTGGGAGCTGGGAGCCTGAAGAATAAAAGGCTCCGAAGAGACCTCGTTGCCTTCCAGTACTTAAAAGAACTTATAAGAAAGATGGAGAGTGACTTTTTACACAGTCTGATAGTGATAGGACAAGGCGGAATGGCTTTAAGCTAAAAGAGGTGAGATTTAGATCAGGTGTGAGGAGGAAATTCTTTACTCAGTGGGGCCCTGGCACTGCTCAGAGCTGAGGATGCCCCATCCCTGGAGGTGGTTCCATGCTGATGGGCTCTGGGCAGCCTGAGCTGGGGGCACCCAGCCCACAGCAGGGGTGGGTCTGGGGATGTGAGTTCCCTTCTAACCCAACCATGCTGTGCTTCCATGGGCAGGGAAGCAGCTGGCAGTGCAAGGAGCTAGAAAGAAGGTGGCAGTGTACCTCTAGGAGAAACCCTGCAACTTCTGGCTGCAAAAACTGGTGGGATTTGGGATGGAGACCCCCAGTCTCTGCTCTGCACCGAGCACTGATTCTAAAGAAGAGAAAAACTGAGCACAGCCCGTTCATTTTTTTCACGTCGTAATGAAATTTCCAGGAATGTGACTCCAGGCGAGTTTGCAGCTTGTATACACAGTTGAATTCTTTGGTGGCAAGAGCAGTGAGCGATGATTTTTGTTCTCTGGATTTCAATACTCAAAACATTTCCATTTTTATGGCATTTGATTATGTATTAGACATTTAAGATACATTTATCACATTAACCTCTCAAAAGAGGCCACTCCTAACCCAGCTCTGTTTCCCTAGTTAGAATGCGGCTCTTGCTGCTGTCTGTACTTCAAATGGTCTGAGTCGATGAATCAAAGATCTGAAATGTTGAAACAAAATATATATATAAAAAAAAAGTGACGGGGCGGGGGGAGGGAGGGGGCCTCCTTTGCTAACAAATGCCCTGTGCTCTTACATCAGCCGTGTACTCATTTGTCAAAGCAGCACGGTTCTGCTCGGCAGCACCAAAAGTCATAATTTGCAAACCTGAGTGCGGTGTGATGTTTTGTGGCACCTCGGAGGGGACGGGAGCAGCGGCCCCGTGCTGCCCTCCCCATCCCTCCCATCGCGCTGGGGCTGTGCTGCTGGAAGGGCTCAGGGTGGTCACACAACTCCCCGGGATTTTGGAGGATTTTGCAAGGAAAGGAGAGCACCAAGCAGGTGTTTTTTTTTTTTTTTTTTTTTGTGAGTGGAAGGTGTCAAAAAAGGCAAAGGGGTTTGCTCAAGGTCCAAGTGCAAGTGCAGCCCAGTGCAAAGCCTGGAGTAGCACCAGAGGTTCCTCCCCATCCCATGGAAGAGCCATTAGCTCAACCCAACCCTCCCCAGCCCTCCTGGTTTGGACCTTCAGTAACTGCTCAGTAAGTTATTGTTTTGTTTGTGCTATAGAAGCAGCTCAGGATCCTCAAAAATGAAGGACACAGACCTCTCCCAATAGCACAAAGGTCTAAGCAGAAGCCATGTGGCTGCGATGAGCAAAAAGGAGAGCGAGCATCCATCACACAACACAACTCCAAACTGCCTGAAAACCAGAAGATGGCAATCTCAGGCGGCCCCAAACTGCTCCCTGCCTCCATCTCTCATCTCCCACTGTCCTGCAGCGATCAGGATGTCATCTCATTGCGTGGTATTTCCCTGTGTTTGTGAAATGCTGGACATGACACCGGTGAGAACTGTAAGAAAAAGTCAGAAGATAACAGCGACTTTCTCTTTTCTGCCCCACACCTAAGGTCTGAGGACCAGTACCAACTGCAATGGCAGAGCCAAGGTAATAAATATAATCAAGGTAATAAACATAATAAATCCTCTCAAATGAGCTGTGTCCATCCTCGTGTGGTGCAGGCAGGAGTCTTCCTGAAAGCAGTATGAAATTAAAGATAACACCGTCACTCACACGAGTGGAAATGATGAATGAAGAGTGCTGAGCCAAAGCCAATCTTCTGTTCCCCATACCCAGAACACGTTCACTTTGTAGCTTTAATAAAATATCTTTTTTTTTTTTTTTCCACAGCTTTCTACTACGGACACATACCACGCTCTAGTTTCTATTTAGAGGTACGAGCAGTAACCACGATGGGATGCACGAGCCATGCAGCAGGGATGCCAGGAACTCCTTGCTGCTCACAGCCTGTGCCTGTGCTGGTACATGGGCTGGGGGCAGTGCTCTCAGCTCAATACACGTGTTATTTTGCTAGGGAAAATGTATGTACACTATAATTACTTTTAGTTGCTCCTTTCTCTTTTGTTGTAATTTGCTTGCTAATTATCTTTAAAGAATCTTAACTCAGTTGTTCCCATTAATCATAAATTAATTATAAGGTAGTCCCTATTAATTTAACACCAGGGTGTTTTTTTTTTCTTTTAATTACATGTTTTTAGGCTTGTTGTTAATGTGCTAGAAACACTTGGATTGGAAGAGCAGCTCTGTCCTGAAAAGTGATGGTGCAGAAAAGATGACTGCAATCCAAGGGGCTTTCTGCTTCTGTTTCTGACACAAGGAAAGGGAATTGGCTACAAGTTGGACAAAATGCTTCATTTTTCCAGTGCTCTGGCCCTGCTTGTGTCACCTCCAGGTGTTCCAACCCCTTTGGAATAAAGCACTGAGATGCGTTTGCTGAAAACATTGATGACATCAGTAGGGTTGTGTAAAAAAATTCTACTCCAGAGCACCCCCATTTGCCTTTGCAATGCAACTCAGTTAAATTTGGGTGAGCTGTGCTGTCCCACAGGGACGGAGCAGCCCCAGCACCCGCTCAGACCCCGCAGCACAGAGTGCTCCTGGACGCAGACAGAGGGCTTCGGTCCTCCCCCAGTGTCAGGTAGAGAACAGCAGCTGCCTGCTGTCAGCCAGAGAGAGAAGCTAATAAACAGGGAAGCAGCATTGATCTATATGATACATAAAACCATGGGATGCCCAGGGCTTAAATAATATTGACTTATTTGTAGACTAAGCAGGAATAAGAAAAGATTGAGGGGAGGATGAGGTATTGGCGATGAGATTCAATTAAATGCTTTCTAAAGCTGTGATTCATTTCTTTTTATCATCTAATTTCGTTTTAAATACACTTAATTCTATTTTATTGATCTATGACTGTATTTGTCTGTCCTGCCCCTGTGTGCCCACCCCTGGGCAGCCCCTGCCAGGAGCTGAAGGACTGAGTGCAGCCCACTGCCCAGTCTGAGCCCTTCCCTCCTCACATCTCCTCCAGCTCTGGTGAAATGCTTTGTTATGAAGATGCCCCAAGTAACAAATTCAGAAGGCAACCGTGTTTCCTCCTGAGTTTTTCCGAGTGGTATAAATAGCTCAGAGGAAACAACATTCACATCATCTGCCATATCCTGTTCCCTCAAGTCCTCAGCAGCCACCGCACCGCTGGGGCCAGAGGCTGGTATCTGTGATTTCTCAGCGTTCTCCACTGAAGTGCCCTCTTGTTGAGCAGGTTGCAAGGGGACACAGGGGAGTTCAATGCACGTCCAGCTTTTAAAAATGTTTCTGCAAGCTCCATGGAGATATGGCCTTGGTCTGCTTGTGAGCTGTGCTGATGGGGGAAAGGAGGCAGGGGAGAAGTGGGTCCAAGTGAAGCAGTTCCAGTGCACTTTTGAGGAACTTTGTCCCATTCACACTGCTCCCTGTGTCACTTCTCCAAGCACCAGCTCCTCCCAGCCCACCTTTCTCAGGGTCTGCACCCTACAACAGAAATCCCATGACTTCTGCATTAAAACCTGCTGTAGGGTTAGGTAGGAAGGTCTTCAGGGCCATGGGTTTGGGCTGAGACCCCTCCCTACCCCAAACTCATCATTTCATCATCCATTTTAATCCTTTCTCTTCATTCCCATTCCCACCTGTGTTTATCTTTCAGCCACCAAAAACTCTCTGCCTGTGTCTGCGCGCATCTCCACGTTGTGCTGTGCAGGGCTGGCCTGGCCTCAGGAAGTGGCTTTGGGTACAATTCGAAAGCAGCAATAAGTAAGTCTGCACCATGCTGTGCTAATTAGGGAGCACGACTGACAGCAGATTGGACGTCGTCATTTCAAGACAGCCTGAGATGAGGGCCTTCCACAGAACATGTCTATAATGGGAATCCACCAGGCCATGAGTCTGGGCCAAAAATAGCCACCATAATTAAAAACAGAACTGGAGGCACAAGCGGAGGTATCACAGGCAGCTGCATCTCCTCGTAAATACAATATTTAACCACCTAACAAGCATTCAGCATATCGCTGAGAAAAAAGAAGTAAGGAGAAGGTCAGTCCTCTTCCTATTAGTCATGCAAAGAAACAGAATGCATTAGATTTGTTCGATATATGTCAGATGTTTAATGGGACTTTCATTTACTTGTACTACTCATCAGGACCTGCTCTACAAGAGAGAGGCTGGATGGGGGCTGGCAATGTCCCTGCAGCAGGAATGGCTCTGTGCTTTCAGCCATTCCAGCTCAAAAGATTTTCTGATTCCATGATCACTGTAAGGATGGTTCAGGGGTCCATTGGCTCCCACCAGCCCAGGGTGACAGATGATTATTGAGTCCCTGCTGTGCCAGGGTCACCCTCCACAACTTTACCTAACGACTAGGAAGAAGTGCACGTCCAAAAGGTAAATCCTCCTTGCTGCCAGCCCACAGCCCTGCAAATATACATCCAATGTGCTCGCAGGGCAGCCTTGTGCACAGTGATGGGAGCACAGCATAGAGTCTGGAAATGAGGATCAAGTTGGGAGAAATTCAGACAGAGAGACTTCTTGTAGATATTACCCTCAACCTCAGCACTTGGCTCCATTTTCATGTCTTGTCCTTGCTGAACAAGCCTGGGGCACTGTGCCTGGTGGGTGTGTTGGATCAGCCCCACGATGGAGCTGCTTCATCTCTTGGGTGCGCAGGATGCACAATGGAGGTGTAACAGCTGGAGGCAGGGCAAGGGGCTGCTTTGCTTTCCAGCTTATCCCCATTTCTCTGCTGATGCTCTCAGCTTGGCTTCCCCAGTTCTGCTATAACTCATTAACAATTAGCTCAGGGTGGACTTGGGTCTCATTGATCTGCTGAAGCTGGCAGAGTTGTACTGCGAAGAGCACCGCTGATCGCATCCCACTGTGCCCATGGTTACACGTCTTCATCAAAGTGACACTTCTCACTGCTCATGGAGGGAACAACTATTATCTCGCTGTCTGCTGCTAATGAACTTCACTGCAGTGAGCGAAGCCCTTTGGTGAGCATGACTGGTGCTGCTCATTCCAATTAAAATCGCACAATTAACACCTTGTGCCAGCAGAAAACGCCCCTTCTGCTGGCTGTTGTGGGATGGCCCTTGGGCTATCACCTATCAACCATGCCTGGCACTTAGCACTAGAGGTATTTTGGCTGAGGGTAGACATAGCTTCCAAAAAACCATAGGCAGGAATTGTTGTGAGCTGCTGCCAAGATGGGACAGCACCAGTGGCACTGGTTAAAGGTAACTGGCAGTGCCCAGAGATGGCTTCATCCTTGGAGGATCCATCTCCAGATAGATCCACATGATGAATCCATCCAGAGATGGATCTAGAGATGGCTTCATCCTCAGAGGATCCATCCAGAGTTGGATCATCTGCCCAGAGATGGCTTCATTCTTGGAGGATTTCTCCTTTTCTCTCTTTTTGTGTTCCCCTCTGGAAATAAGAACTGATGTTCTGTCAGTTTGTCTGGATGTTCTCCCATCCTGACTTGGGCCAGGAAGGCTCAGGAAAGTGATAACATTTGCTAGTTTTAATCCAGCTGGGCTGAGCTCTGTTTGAGCAGCAGTGGGTTTGTGTGTCTGCTTGTCTGTCTGGGAGTATGGATGTCTGTCTGTGAGGCCGCAGACAGATGGGGTGGGCTCCAGCTACCCGCCGTGGTACCCAGTGATGCCCAGTGTCCACGGGCAGGCGCAGGACTGCCCAATCCCACATGGGACCAACAGATGCTGGAGGCCAGGAGTGATCTGAAATGGATCCTGAACATCCAACATGGCATCAGATACCTATGTGAGGGCTATTGAATCTCAGCCAGTTGATAAAGAGGAACATAAAAACCTCCCAGGAATGATACAGGAGGAATAATACATCCATTAGATGCTCTGGAAGAATTTCTATTTCCCCTTGAATCCCCCTCATCCATAAAGAAATGCAGAGGGGGGTTCCAGCACTGCCCCAGCAGCAGGAGGAGGAGGAAGGCTCATGGGTGCGGTCAGATTATTTCTGCTGAACTAAATAACCTGTAAGAACCAGACTCAGAACAGCAAATGAATAATGTATCAAGAGATAAAGAGGGGATGAGGGCTGTGGTGTGGAGGGAGCACACACACAAGGAAAAGGGAACACAAGTTCAGAAACCAGAATCCTTGAGGAATGTATTTTCTCTGAAAAAAACAGACATGGGAGATTGCTGCTGCTTCACTCTCTATATAACCCAAAATAAAATGAACTGCTTTATGTCTTCTTAAATATAATCAACTGCAGATGTGTGTGTCTGTGTGTCCTGAGAGGCAGAACAAGAACAAAAGCATCACAGGGGTGGGGAGAAGGCAATAGACTTTTCTGCAAATGTTCGTTCATCTTTTCAGATGAATTTGCTTTGTCTGGGAGAGGGTCCATTTTGGATGTATGTTCAGTAGCTATTCTAACAAAGGAATTTTAACAGCCCAACAACTCTTTGTAAGGAATAGATACTTATGTAAAATTCATGTAAGGAATCTGTGATGTGTTCAGTTAGTTTATCTTACCAATACAACTTGGTGAACATTTCTAGGCAGGACTGTGGCTGTTTAAAGCTGCATCCCCAGAGCCTTCCCCAGCCCAGCTCCATCATGCAGGCAGGGTTTCTCAGTCCGTCCAGGCACAATCCTAGCCCAGAGTTGAGGATACAGCCAGTCAGATGAGAAGCCAATTTGTTGTTGAAATTCTTAATTTGAAATATCCCCCAGTATTATTACCTTCTAATCAAATTCAAACAAGTTGCTCCCAATAGCATTTGGCTGATCTGACTCATACTGAAGGAATGAGATTTTCAAAGGCCCCCTGTTTTCATGCAGAGAAAGTCCTGTGGGTCTGACACACTGCTCTGTTAAAGGCATGCAAAATCACAGAAATCTTTGAAAGCAGTGAAAATCTCAAACTCAAGAGCAACTGCATCATCAGAGCTTATGAAGCCCTAAACACAGCCCTTGCAGCCAGTGGAGAGAAAGTCAGGGTGGATTTTGCTGCTGGTCACGATGCAGCCAGAGCATGCCCTGACCCTGCATGCAGGTGAAGAGATCACCTTTAAATTTCCTCCCAGGAGCCTGAAGATACAGCTGCAAATACAACCCTTCTCCTCTGATATCTTGAGACAGACTTTCTGAGCTCAAAGGAAGAAAAAGAAGTAAAAGGAATATTTCCTTGGGAATTGCTGTATACTAACACGTACCAGTCTCTGAGAGCTGGAAACACAAAGTACTGCTTCATCAGTAGAGCCGAAGTGTGCAAGATCTTCGCTCCTTCTCCCTTTGTTTTTCCATGCTTGGCCCAAGGAGCAAAGCGTGGTGAGTGCCACGAGGAAGGAGACCCTTTCTCCATCAATTCACCCCTCATTCACACAGGTGTACACACACACACAGCTCTTTCTTCCATCTATCACAAGCACTCCATGATTTATTCATTCATAAATACTCATGTGGGGTGTTTAAGGGAAAGGTTTAGTTCAGTGCTTTGACAGCTTTAAGCAGAAAGGTGAATCTACTTAGGCTGATAAGCTGCAACTAAACATTCACCTTGTGCTCTAGATCCCTTGACACAACTTAATGTCTTTAAGAAAACAATGCTGAGAAAGCCCACGAGGAGAGGTTGCTTCATACTGAGTGAAGTTATTTGGCTCAGCATCAGCCAAGTGCTGCACCTGCACGTTGGGTACATGCTGTCCATCCTCTGAGCTCCTTGTGACACTGGATCAGCCCCCAGGCACCTCCCAGGGTTCACAACAGGAGGACCTCAGGGTGCAGTGAGCATATCCTGCTGGATGCCAATACTTCATCCACTGGTCCATATCTGTGTGTATACCACCAGATACCTTCAGACACCAATGTCATGATCCTCTCTACATCCAAGGAGAGCAATGTCTGATAATGCACAGCCAGGTCTCGTTGCTGTCATCCTGGGAGGTGAAGGGAAATAGAGAACAGAATCCATAGGATGTCTCCAAATCACATCCTTAGCCTTCCCAAGGGGACAGGATGCACTTGCCATTCTTTACTCCTACCAAGAGGTGGCAATAGGCAATTCTGTATTTGCCTCAGCAAGTAAGAAACCCTGAATTTTAATATCCACCAGTCAGTGACACACGTTGTCTCTCCACTGGGAGAGTAGAGTATAGTGTGAGTAGAGCTCCTGGACTGGAAAGGGGAAAGGGAGGGATGCTGCAATAAAAACGAAAAAGGACACTTGCAAAGCAAAAATGACATTGATTTTAAAGAGCAAGAACAAAACTGCCATTTGCAAAGAGCAAAGCATCTCCAGGGAAAACTAGGGAACATTACCAATAGGCAGATAATTTGGAAGGAGCACAAAATGAGAAGATTGTTAAATAATGAGGGAAGGAACGCTCAATTAGAAGACTCTAAAAACCCTCCCATAAGAAATTGCAGATGATCCAGGCTTGGTAAAGCCAAACACAAGAGTTAGGAGATGGTGAGTCAGCTCCCTTTGCCCTGTGGGTAGCAATACTGGCCAAACATTACAACACTATCATCAGATGTGCACATAAATATGCATAAACATTCACTTCTTTTTCATCTGGCTTCTGAGCCTTGGAGGATGCACAGAGGTCACATTTGCGCAATCCAGAGGATCAGGAGCTTAATATAGAAGAAAAGAGGAAAGGAAGAGGTCCTGCCTTGTGGCTCCAGCAGGCAGGGATGGATAAGCTAACACTCTGAGAGAGATGCAATGACACAGAAGGGTGAGCAGGGAGCACTGGAGAAGTTGTGGATGCCCCCATTGCATTGGCTGCTCAGTCTCTGCTCTTTCCAGCCAGCTGGGGCTGTTTCTATTTGTGCCGCAGATTTCCTCAAAGCTGATGCTGTGCTGCCATGGTCCTCAGAGCAGCCGCACTCACCTCCCTGCAAAATGCCTACAGGCAGCCTAAATGGGCAGTAGGTAACTCCGTTGGCAAATGGATTCTCAAGCCAAGATGCTTTACCTCTGCCTCTGTGCTTGCTGCCAGCCTGGAAGGTGCCTCAGAGGGGTCTTCCCCTCTCCACTATTGAGCCTTCACTCTACAGCTCCATATTTCAAAGAAGATCCTGCTCCCCAGGAGGTGATGCCAACACACCAGGAAGTTTTATGAGGCCTTTGTGAGAACCAATACCCACCCTGCTGCAGAAACAGCTCTCACATTGTGGGGGGCTTTACCCAGCAATCACACTTCTGTGCTGCCCTTTAAATCCCATCAGCTTTCCCTGGAGAGCACTGAGCAGAGAGGTCACAGCCACACCACATGTACACACTGAGGTACCTGACATTTTGGGAGGAAACATAAAGGCAATTTCAATCTTCTTGTAGTTCCAAGGTGCTACAGAAATAACACGACACAACATCTCATCAAGTCCCAATTGCAGCTGCTGGTAATAGAAGTATGGGAGAGAGATTGTTCCAAGGGATGGCCCTTAGGAGAAAGGCTTGTTAAATTCAATCTTAACAAGGCTGTCCCTTAGAGCCCTTTCTTGCCTGCAGACAGCAAGACACAGGCTGCATGCAGGGTGCTGCAGCTGGTGGCACGGGCCTGCTCCCAAACAAGGCTGGTGTGGGCCCAGCACTGGAGCAGACAACACAGCCCAGGCCCAGCCTGCAGCAGGGATGGGATCTGGCCTGAGAAATCTCTCCTTAAAGCAGTACATGGGCCAAGAGCTGAACCTGTTGGGGTGGGATTTTGCCTGAGCCAAAACCTCTGGCTGGGGTCACGGCTTTGGTTGGGGCTCAGGGCTCAGCTGTGGGACCTGGTGAGGCCTGCGCGCTCCCTCAGCACAGAGCAATTCCTCCAAGGAGCCATCTAACCCACCCAAAACCATCACACAGAGCTGAAACTGCCTTGGGAGTGCCAATTCCTCAGCTCAGCTGCCATCGCTCACTGCCATTTCACATGGTTACACCTCAGGAGAGGAATCTCCCTTTCACCTGGAGCTGCCCAAGTAGCACGTGGCTGGCTTTAGAGGAACTCGCATTTCTGAGCTGTTTGCAAATGGGAAATCACAGATATGAACTGCATGCCTGAGGGCTGAGGAAAACCACCTCAGGGATGCTGGATTGTAATGCAAAGCTCAGATCAGCTGCGAGGCTGTGGAGATGTTGGACACTGTTTTGATTAACAATGTATTTTCTGCCTCAAATCCTGAATTTCCTCCTTTCCTACTTATATTCACCATGCTGACAGCCCTTAAAGAACTTAAAAGCGAGGAGCTAACCACACACAAATGTGGATTAGGAAAGTGAAGTAAATTTGTTGGGCTTTGAGGCTACAGGTGTCCTCAGTGGGCAACAGCATGTTCCTTGTCACTGGTGGCTGGAAGTCACTGAGATAAACGGCTTCAGCTGTTCATTACAGAATCACAGAACAGTTTAGGTTGGAAGAAACCTTAAAGCCCATCCAGTTCCAACCTCTGTCTTGGCAGGGACATCTCCCACCAGACCAGGTTGCCCAAAGGGGGTCATTTTGTGTGCCAGTGCCCTAACTGTATAGACATCACCTCTGCAACCAGGGAATTAATGAATATATTTATGTGACGGTACACTGAGCTGAAGTAATACAAAAAATGACTCTTCTGGGTTGCTTTTCGCTGCTCTCAGTTACTGGAAACCACGTGCTGCTGAGATGTGTGCATTTTCCCAATGTGTTTCAGTGCAGAATCAACAAATTAATTAAATCTCTGCAGAAAGTGATCAAAGAGTCAACTTTATTTTACACTGACCTCCATCACCTTTGGCTCAGAACATCTTTGAGCTGTATATGCCCAGAGAGGGAGACATTAGCACTTTCATATACCTGACCTGTGCTTACACGCTTGCCTTAAGCATCCTCCACTAGCCACTGTCAGAGACAGGATCCAGGTTTTCAATACGTGAAGCTCATTGCAGCTCTACCAAATCTAACTTATTTGTATTTGAACCTAAAACCAAGAGAGTTACAGGACCACGAGCAGGGGGTGGTGACTCCTCAATGGTCTCATCCCGAACAACTGTGGCTTCTTACTCCCTCAGCCTCACCATCCCATGGCCTTCTCAGCAGGTTTTTGCATTCCCTGGCAGTAGGTAGTCAAGCAAAGTGTTTATCACGTACTTCAGGTAAGTACAACCTAGGTAGAGCAGTGCAAATAATTGATTTTTTGCTTCACTGGCAATTTCAAACAAACAAATAAAAACTGCTTTGGATCAACTTGAAATTCAAATCCTTGAAATTTTTTGGTCAAAGTTGGAAAAAAAAACTTTGGTTTAAGTGGAGCATTTTATTTGCCCTAATACAAAATATTCCATTTTGAAGTCAAGTATTTTCTTTAATCACTGCAAATACAAGCTAAGGACGCTTTGAACCAAGGAGTTTTCTTTATTACTTTTTTTTTCTGATGTTTTTCTTGTTTCTCGTGGGCAATTCTGCAAAGCTAAAATTCGTCCATGGAACAACTTGCTGCTGTTGAATTACCATTCTTGAGACAAAAATATCTGGCAAACTATTTTACCCAGGTGAAGCTGTAACTCTTTAAGAACCTTTTATGTTCTTAAATTACCTTTTACTCCATAGGCTTGGGACATATTAAAATGTCTGTTTTACCTGTGAGCAAAGTAGGTGAAGCCTACCCTGGGCAGAAAGCCAGCACAGGAGCTTTTTGGGGATAAGCTGGGATAGAAGTAACAGAAAGCCTCATTTTCCTCTTGTAGGAAAGGCCTTAGAGTGCGATATGGAGATTCTGAGCAGTCTTAGCTTCACAGAAAGGGCTCCTAAAGGACCTGAATTGAATGATTTACTTCAACAACACTGTAAAATTGATGATAATATCCAGTTCCTTATGATCTGTTTGGTGCCTGTAACTCAGTTTTGGGGGTAGAATGCGTGACTTATGCAATGGCTGTGCTGACATATCCACACCTTCCCCAACCCTCAGGATGCTGAGACGGAACTCTGGTGCTGGTCACGCAGAGAGCTGCTGCTGAGGTTGGTAACTGAGCCCCAGAGTCCTGGCTGGTTGTATTCTTCCTAGAAATAACATTTTCCCTCGTTACTGTGATATCTGAATGCAATTACATCAGCTTCTGTTTCTAAGCACTACATATAAATCTTCTCCATGGGGACAAATAGCAGAGATTAGAAGAAACGGAAAATTCAGATGTAAGAGAGCAGACGACAGTTCCAAATGAACAAAATCCCCATTCTTGTCATGTTTGTATCAATCCAGAATGAGTCTGTGTAAGCCCTAAATGAGAAGATTCTATCAAAGCATTCCCAGATACCTCACTCGATGCTACGTGAACAGCAGAGTCACCACCAACAAAATCACTTTTGAACTCTGTGCAGCAGCAGCAGCCCAACTAATTGCATCTTGGATTAATGAGTCTTCAACTGAAGTCCTAATGGCATAATGAGAACCTTATAGTTCACTTTTAACTACTGAACCGTTCCCAAATTAACCAGGCGATGCACGTGCGCCCAGTGCGACCTGTAGTTCAGCTCATTTGTATATGTTAATTACAAGTGTTTCACTTTGTAAGTGGCTCCCAGCTTCCCCTTCCCAAGCATTTGTTTCTGCTTCAGCGAGTTGTGTTCTTGGACATGCGTATTATGGCTGAGTCGTGAGTGGCAGAAAGGCTGTTAGTGCTGTGCCGAGCTACCTCCGAGCTGGAGCACGCAGCTCTAATTGTGCTGTAATTGTTCTCTGCCAGCTGTCTGTGTGGGATGAGATCATGCTCTCTTGCTTATTTAAAGGCAGCAAGCCCCGTTCTCCAGGCTGGAAAAGGTTCACCTCTTGGCCCTGCTCAGTTCCCCTAAGGTTCAATGATCTCGCCCCAGGTTGGATCCAGGCTCCTGGAGCTATTTGAGGATGTGGCTGAGGGTGGGATCAGCAAAACCCATCTCACAGGAGAAGAGATGTGGGGTGGGGGCTGTACATCACATCAATCCTTTATCCATGTGTGATAGCTCAGGAAGGAAAGAGGAAGACAAGGAGGACACGGCACCTCTCACTTGCACCGTGCCCCAGCCACCTCTCCTCCCAGTTCAAAAGGAAAAGCAGGGGCATTGTGTTCTCAGTACAACAAAACAAGCATTTCAGCTCAAACCGTGTGGTTCTTTTTCAAATCAGTTTGCTCTCAACAATAAATGATGTATTGGCAAAATTCTTGCTATGACAACAGCGTTTTCCCTAGAAAAGTTGGCTTTTCGTGGTTTCTAGAGGAGAATATTTCAAGATTTTTGCATTTCAATGTAATGATAGACATTTATGGAGAACACAGCCCAGCTTCTTCGTTCTCCCTAGCTCAGAAATCCTGTTACAGATCCTGCACCAGCTGCCAGCTCTGCAAAGCCAACCCTGCACTGAGGTCCACCAGGAGACTTCAAGCTTCTCTCCCACCACCAGCAGAGAAACTCATTTCTCTGCACCACTGCACTCACTGTTTCTTCATTCACTGGAAAGTTCTGAGGCAAAAGAAGAACCTAAGACTTTTTCCTGGGGTCATGGTCAAGTCTGCATTTCCTCCACATGCATTTCCTGGTTGGCAAGAAATCCAGACCATGACACCCCTTTGCCTTCCCCAGAGCTCAGCCCAGCTGGCAGCACAGAGCACATTTTCTCTCACTCCTGTTCTTCAATATCCAGGTCTTTATCTCATTCCAGAATAATTATTTTTCTTGTCTCAGTGGATCCTCTCCATTGCCTGGTGCTATGGCTGATTGATTGCTGTTTTTCTCTTGGCCTGAACTCCTGTCTTGTCAATACAGGGAGTCAATTTATGTCAAAGATAAAGAGCCCATGTTTGCTCCCTATATCGTTGTCTAGGCTATAGCATGAAGGACTCCATGCTTTAAGAAGAAACAAACAAATCATGAATCTTTTGTAGACATTGTAACGACACATGGCCTTGCAGGTACTTCTCCACTTCCTCCTCGTGCACCAGGCTCTCATCTTGCTCCTCCAGTAGTTTCTCATCTTCTTCAATATCACGTATTCTTGCTTTCCTCCATCTGCATTAAAACTCTGCCTAAAAGGGCTCTCTTGAATCCCCATGGATCCTTACTTCGTTTCATTTCTCTTCTCAGCCATTGCAAGCCCAATTTGATGGAGGGACATTGTGTCCTGGGAGTATTGAGCCAACCTAGAGCAGTGCTCATGTCCCATCCCCAGGCCCTCCCCATGGTGCAATCTGCCCCATCCAGTTTCCTTTTAGGCAGCACTAAGTTTTGGAGAACACAGCTTTCTCCCAAGATGCACAAGGACGCCTTCTGTCACCACAAAAACAGTTGGGCCTTTCCTAACATACTCATAACGACAACAATAAAAATAACAGCATGTTTGAATACAAGGAACAATGCTAGAGAAAGGTGGATTTTACTGTCAGTAGCTTTATGCTCCTGGATAACAGCACATAATATACTGGCTGACAGCATATTATAGCCTTCCCCATCCACGCTGTATAGGCATGACAAAAGCTCTTGTTTCTATTCAGTACAAAGAATAGAATCCGTTTCCTGTGGCCAGACAGACGTTCGATTGAGCTCGCTTTCTGCTGCTTGGGATTGCAGGAATTTTTGTTTCTCATTAGCATTAAGTGTTGCCTGCAGAGCGTATGACACAAACACACGCTCACAGCCAGGCTCACACAGCAGACCGTGCTGCTTTGGAGGTTAAAAAAATAAATCTCAAATGCTGCAAACAAGAATCCCATTTCTAGCGTTCAGGTCTTGTTTTGTATTCAGTAATGATGGGCTTTGCCTTATGTAGAGGTCCTTGGTCATCTTCGTTCTTTGACAAAGCAACGATGGTAAATAATCTTACACCCTGCACATGAAGCCCATTTTTGGGAATGGACACAAGACCTGCTTTATCAGACAAGGGCATTTTTTCCCTCCTCTAATGGTAGAGGAGCTACATTCCTCCTCCACCTCCTGCCATTAGGAATGAAGATAAATTGCATGGCAGCAAAGGCAAATTTAAATCTGTTCATCACACTTCCAAGCTGAATATATCTTATTTTAAATATATATGCATATATTCAAATACTTTTAGATGTGCTCAGGTGTATATATACATCCATATATATACGGATGCCTGTATTTGTGCATAGTCACTGTTGCACGTGCCCAGAGCAGTCATCAGATTTCACAGCTCGGCCTAATCAAGATGAATCCCCTTGCACTGAGCAGCAGTCAGCGAGGAGTAGAAAAGAAAAGCTGCCCAGGTAGGTGGGAGCTTGGAGGAGACCAAAGGTCTCGGGGGACTTCCTGCTGCCTGCACATCCCAAATCGTCCTTTCATTACCCCTCAGTGCTATCCCTTCCTTTGGGGATGTGGTGCATGCTGATGATGCTCTGGCTTTGTTGCAGCCACCGTGGGTTTGAAGGAAGAGTTTTGTGCTCAGGGTCAAATTGCTCAGAGTTTTGCACGCAGGAATCCAAACACAGCGCTGCAAGAGCTTTTTGTTACTTCTCAATCCAGCTCTCACTCTGTCCCAAAGGAGGATTTCCCCTCCACCTCCACAAGCTCCTGCAATATTGCAGAGAATAAAACCTCTCATTTATTCTTTACAGACACAGCTTGGTGCTCATTTCCCATGGGAAGCATGTTTGGCTTTGTATACATCAAGACAGAATTCAAACACCTTTGGATTTCAGCAGGCTGAAAATCTGTATTTTGTTTGCTTTGTGAGAATAGCTATCAGAATTAACTCCATTGCTGTTGAAGAAGGACTTCTCAGTGTGACGGTATCCTAGGGAAGGATGCACTCACCCTGCAGAGAGCATTTAAGCTTGTGAACCTCATGGCCAAACACTCACAGATTCTCTTTTCCAGTTGTCTGATGGCACCGTTTCCAACAGGCTGGGGAAACAGAGTCACAGCACTGCAGAGGGGTGTAGCCAAGCAGAGAGGACAGACAAGAGAACATCAAAAGGAGAGGATGCCTGGTGAAGGGATGGCAATGGGAGCAGCACACGCTGTTCAGACAGCAGCCTGACCACGCAGCATCCTGCCTTTTTGAAGGTATTACTTTCAAACTCCGTTCCAAGTTTGGCTATTTTGCCTCAAAATCTTTGAATTATTTATTCTTATAACAAATGTCAAGAAAAACTCCTGTTTTTTCCTAACTTTATTGTAGGTCAGGCACTGTCAGAGCCTGGGCAGCTTTTGTTACAGCTGAAGAAAACCAGCTCGGAGGTGAAAGAATAAAACACCGATTTCCGCAAGAGCGAGCGCAGCACGACTGTGCATGGAAGTGACAGCTGCCCCTTGGCCACAGGAATGCCTTAGGAAATAATACAACAACAATTGCAAAAACTGAAGCAAATTCTATAACTACCTACATTACAGGGCTCAGGGTGCCTTCTGCGGGGACCTTATCCCATTGACTATGCCTTTCTTTAAAGCGTTCGCTCCCTTAGGCACAATCAGGCACTCAGCCATCACACTTTAAACCTCCCACCCTGGGCCAGCACCTGGCTTCCATCTGGGGACAGTGACATTCCCCGGGGGATGCCCCTGACATAGGCATCACGGGAGAGATTCTTTCGGAAAGACAGAATTGCTGCTGTGAGCCTGCAAAGGGACTGATGGCATTGAGTCACATCACATCACCCTTACCTGAGAAAGGCTTTGCTTAGCTCCAGCCCTCACCTGAAGCTGAATTTTGGGGACAACAGCATGGTCCTGGAGGGCTCTCCAGCTGCTGACCCAGCTCTAATTGTGGAGCCAGCCCATCCCTGCACTGCGCTGTATGTAACCTCCTGTCCCTGTCCTGCTGTCTGAACGCCCTGGATAAACTTGCAAAGCCTCTGCCCCAGAAACAGACCTCTCCTGACCCTGCAGGACAGAGGCCTCCCAAGGAAGGGTGAGCAGCATCCAGGGAGATGTCTCTGCATGCACCACTGGATTTATTTATCCTGCTTGACAAACACACCAGACGCTCCTTGAGGTCCGCAGCCCACGCAAGTCTCTTTAGCACCAGCAAAAGTTAGTGGCAAAGCTGTCTGCACAGGAGCAGGACAAGATTCCCAAATCCGTCTCCCATGCACTATCACAACCCATTACACTGGGCTTTCAAACACGTTTCCATTCTCTTGCTCAGCACTCCACCTTCCTTTCATTGCAGCTTCTCCCTGGCTGGTGCAGCGCTGATAAGAGCGGATCCACTTCTTTGTCCCATTGTCACACCCTCCTCAGGCATTTCTGAAGTGTTGCCTTCAGCATCACACCGTCCTTCCTGCCTCAGTCAAGAGAGTTTGTAAACATAATAAACGTTCCCCAAATTGCTCTGCTTTTTGTCCACGCTTCACAATTAGAAGCTTCGGAAATACAAGAGCACAAAGCGCTTTGCTTGCTACGGGTGCCTTCAGCAAAGACATCCCTGAGATAATGGGCTGCACAAACAACGTCCTAACAAGAGTTGGAAGCGTACAAACATTTGGGGATTCTAAGGACAGCTTTTAAGACAGATGAATTTTCCTGCAGAAGTCGGAACACCCCTGGCTTGCTATCCATGCCTTTAAGTTATCTTTGCTTTACATGCACAGATCCCAGCACTCGCTGGTATGCACACACCCCACAAGCCAGGACGAGCAGCATAGAACAAATCATTTTGGGGAAAAAACTTTGCTGAGTGTAGACAGCAGTCGTGTAGATCTAATAAGTGAGGAAAACAAACACTTCAATAATCCTGCAATTATCTCAGAAATCAGCGTGCCGGCATGCATCTAATGGACTGTTCCCCTTGAACCAAGATGAATTGCCAGTAGGTGACACAAACACGGTTTAGGCTTTGGGTTGTAGGTGTGTGGTTGCTGGAGAGCATCGTGGCACAGGCTCAGCCTATGGGATCTCTTAGTGCTGCAATCCACGTCTAAAGTTGTGCAAAAAGCTGCAATGAAATTGGAGAAAAGAAAAAGTGGCTGTTCCCAGCCTGCTTGGCAGAAAACACGATCCAAGTTTTCCCTGCAGGTGGAGGATGCCTTGGAGCAGCTGTTCAAGTTATAAGTGCTGCTTCTAGCCCAATCAGTCTTGTTTTTTAATAGCCACAGGTGATGGCATTTTAATAGCATATTGGAGCCCTGTCATGGACTGAGATCTCATTGTAAAAGTTACTATGCAAGTGCCAAAAGACAACTGCAAGAAAGATGAAGGCCTGTAATTAATCCATGCTTAAATCAGGCCATTATTCAGTGCTAAGTGATTAAGCACTTCTTTAAAAAGTCTCTCAGGGCTGGGGTTCTTTCTTCCTCACTGAATTTCACAAGTCCTCAGATCAGAGGAGACAGACCAGGGTAATCTCTCTAATTCACATATCGATCAGTCCTGAGCATAGATTGGAAACAAAATGCAGTTGAAAGCTGCACAGTCCCCACGGTCACAGCCTGGCAGGGCCAGAGGCTGCACGGCTCCCTGCTCTGCTTCAGCTTCATCCCAAACACGAGATGCTGTTCTGAATGATGGAAAACTGGTGTAAACCCTAGCTGGCTGCAAACACCTCAAACAGATTAATACTTGAATCATGGTCTGAGCCAAACACAGCAGCATGAGATGCAAAGTCAGAGCTGCTAATTGGGTTGGTGCTCCCTAGCAGGTTGGTGGCTGCTGAGTACCACCTTCCTCTGGCAAAGGGCTTTGAAATGGCCCAAGAATAAAGAAAGGAAAGAGGCCTCCTGCCAGACTTGATCCTGGAACAGTGCTTGCCTATTTGAGTTGCTTAACAGCTTGCATTCATGGGGCTTTGCTGGTATCTTAGTTTTCCTGCAACCCCCTCAATGCTCCTGGGAGCCCCAGGTCTTGTGCTGCTGCTGCCTGTCTGCATGCGACAGGTTTCTCCCATGCAATTTCTGGTCAGGATGTTCCGTTGGCTGTGCTTGGTTTTCCTCCCCTCCGCACAGGCCAGCTGCTGCAGCAGACAGGCTGTGAGCACATCACCCTGGGACACTCATATAGAAAGATTTTTCCTCTTTTCCACTGCCAGTATGAAAAGCTGATGTCTGCATTTCCCTTTCACAAAGCAGAATAGAGAGGATAAAACCTAAAAAAAGGTAAGTGTCCAAGCTGAACCATCTGCCCCCACTTCCTCCAAACACAGAGTGGGATGCTTTGGCTATTGGAGATCTGCTTGAGAAGTTTTATCTCAGATGACCCAAGAACTCAATGCTGAGCACCTACAGAACTATGGAGGTTGCCCAGCTCTCTAGGAAACGAGAGAGTAAATAAATCTGCTGCTAAATCTGTAGCACATCACGAGGAACTCACTGAATTTGATTGCCTGAAACATCCACGTGGCTCTCGGAAGTGTGGATTAAAGGTGGAACAAAGCACACCACGATACAACCCAGAGGAAGGAACTAAACCCTGGGTAATGCTGTATCTTACAGCTTCTGGACAGCCATAAAGAATTGAAAACAATGTCACTGCTTTCCCTGCTCACCCACTGCTCCCATATGGTGCTTCCCCTCCTCCAGGCTCTGTGCTCGGCACCATCTGTCCTGCCCGTGCCTTCCCTGGGAGCACCCCACACCCCAGCTTGGCACCCAGCCTGGCACCCCTGCAGCAATGCTTCCCTGGGCTCCGTGCTGGTGTTGCTCCTTCTCTGCTGGCATTTGCGCTGCTTGAGCTGGGAGGGAAGGGGCATATCCCCTCCCTGTGTATCTGATTGCTTCCTGCTGCCCTGCAAGACAGAAAGGAAATAGAAAGCAGGAAAAACTGTGTTTCTGTCAATTTTATGTGAGGTTTGAGCATTCAAAGCAGAGCAGGACAATGCACTGAATGTCCTGCACAGTTCAGGATTGGTGCTGTTGCTGAGTTCCTCGGTGGAAGCTGGAAAGATCTCAGCCAAACCCGCTGCAGCATCCCAGAGCTGTGAAGGCGGAGCTGCAGAGGCTCAGTTGGGATTTGCATCCCATCTTCCCAAAGCTCCGCACCGAGTCAGCGGCTCGCTGTAATCTGACAGGGAAAAGCAAGATTCAAGTTCTTGCAGTTTCCACCACGTGTTACTGGTGTCTGCTCCCTGACATCTCTCCTCTTACAGGCTTCTGGGAGCCTTCAAAGCACGTTAATGCCCCAAAGCAGCTTTCTGTAGCACTAAGCAGTGGGGGAATAGGGAAAAAGAACATCAAATTCTGCTACAGAGAAGTGGTTGATTTCTTCATGTCCACTCTTTACCATGATAGGTGCTTCGGCTTACAAAACCAGATGAGGGCATGGGAATAGGAACTCTTTTCATGGAAGCTGCCTGCTCTCTCTGTAAGAGAGACCTGGAGTGAAAATCCCCAGGGAGGCAAAAGCAGAACCTGGACAGGGAACCCATGAATGCTGCCAGCCACATCTCTGACTTCCTCCTTCAGCAAGAACTCCTGCTTTGCTAAGAAAACCCCTCTCTGTTCCCCTGAATGGAGGGAGGAGGCACTTGAGAAAGTGAACAGCTCAGGTTTGTGCCCAGTGCCCACTGCCAACCTCTCTGCACCATTCCTGCAGGGCTGCCTGGATGCAGGTCCCTAACCCAGATGATGCTTTACAGACAGCCAAGACGTGTGATCCTATTCCTTATCTGTGGGGTGGGTGCTGGATGCCACTGCAAGGCCACAGTCCTGCTGGAAGTTGGCAGTAGCTCCTTTGGAGTGCATCATGTGAAAAAAGGTTGGGAGTTGCAGCTGACTTCCAACATCCTAAATACTGATATTTCTGTGTTGGAGGGTTTTTTGTTTTCCTTTTCATGCTGTTTCCCTATTATTCTGTGCTGCCAGGTTTGCCAGCACCCTGTCTGCAGCTCCCTCACATGCACTCATCGGGAATCCTGCAGCACACAGTACCTGTCTCCCACCATCCCTCTGCACCCAAGCAAGGGCTGAGAGGTGGAAATGCACAGCCCACAGCTGGTGCGGGCACAGCGATCGGCTGAGCCACAGCTCCACAGGATGCTGGCTGGGGTCCCACCAGCAGCCCAGGGACGCTCAACACACGGGAACACTGCAGAGATACCCTCATGGGAGGGGACATTGCATTACTCATCGTTTCCTAAGAGGACATTTTCCCAGCACAGCAAACACTCTGCTGTGTTGGGTATATCCTTTATTCAGATGATAAATGTCCAGAATTAGTAGGCTTCAAAAGACAGGAGCTGAAAGAGCTTCATTGAAGAATGAAAGCAAACTCCTACACCTAGACACCGAGGGCTTTGGTTTAAGGGGGACAAAAAACATTTTAAGTGGCATGTAAGCAGTTCAGAGGTTTTGCTTTCAGTTCACCCCGGTGGTGTTTGAAAACCCTAAAGTCTTACTCCAAATGGGACCACACCAGGGGTTGCATCATGTGTTCCCAGCGCAAGCCCTAAACACAGAAAATTTCTGCTTTGAGATTTTCTCACCAAGTCACATGCAAAACCAATGTATTTCCAGTTGAAAGGAAAAAAAAAAATGAAGGTGAAGGTCTGCATTTGGCAAATCAACATTTTCCATTGAAGAAAATAGCACCCAAAGCCCCTCCAGGCAGCACGGAGCAGGGCTGGCGCTGCAGAGCTGTGCTCAGCACAGGGCAGGCTGCTTGGTCTCAGCGACTCAGGTAATGGAGTTTTTATGGTTTCCCATGAGAAATTAATTTATGGAAATACAGTTCGCTGTTAAGCAGCTCTCCCTGGTGCTCAGCGTAGATGCTCCTTTTCTTAACATTACTGCATTATCCCTAGTTAGAGCTGCTGGAATTAGCTTTCCTTCCCCTTCTTGCAGCACACACACTTTGCATACTTATTAAAAAATTAGTATTGTAATTTAGTCATAACTGAACATGTCCCTTAAGCATCAGACTCCATTTCTCTGTTTTCTGGTTTGGGATTTTTGTTTTTTTGCCTTCAATTAATCAGCAGTTATTATAGTCCCTAGGACTGCAAATTCCAGGCTTCACAGTAATGCAAACAGTACTACTGCAGGGATATTTCACAGGTTAATTCTAAGCAGTTGTTACCTGGCACAATATCATGTAGGCGTGAGGACCAAGGGGTTGTCCAACCAGCATCACTTCTCCTGTAACCTCCTTTCAAATCTCATCTCTAAAAATAAACAGCTGAAGCTGTCATCGTGCTTACTGCCATTAAAAAATATAAAATATAATGCAATGCCAATACAGCCCTGCTTAAAGAAAAGAGTTAATAATTACTGTGAGTGAGCTTCTCAGGGCTGAAAATATGCCACATTTCAGAGCCGTTACCCATTCGAACCCTCAGAAGCAGTGGAAACATCCTGAGGGGAACCCAGTCTGTTCTGCACATACTATTCAAATGTATTTTTGTAAGAGCAGATTGTGGTTTTGTTTATTTAGAGCTTTTTCTCCTTGCATATGCTTTACTATTTTGGGTGAGTTGAAATATTACTGCCTCTAGACTTTGGCTACTGTAGTGTTGGTACTTCCCCTGGGTGCTGCGTTTTGGGAGCATCCAGAAATAGCAGCCCAGCCAGATCAGGAGGAAGTCACATCTTTCAGAGCAGTGGAAGGATGATCAGCATTCCTGGGTCTAATAGGAAGTTATGCCTATTTCAGGCATGGGTATGGCAGAGCTAAGCTCAGAGTCAGCCACCAACATCTCTTGGTGCTCTCTGACAGCCTTAAAGCCACGGACAGAAGACTGAAAGGCAGACGCAGGATGCTGCCATAGGGGAGAGAGCAGCTGCAGTGCATTTGAAACAAGTGGCTTACTAATGAATGTGGTGCTAAGCAGAAGGGATTTCACAGCCAGTTCAGGGCATGAATCATGGAGTCATGGAGGTTGGAAAAGACCTCTAAGATCACCACGTCCAACCCCAACCCATCCCACCATGCCCACTGAGCCATGTCTCTCAGTGCCACATCTCCAAGGTTCCTGAACACCTCCAGGGACGGTGACCCCACCACCTCTCTGGGCAATGACATGAATGCTCATGGGGGCTGTAAGGCCCCTCCCAATCCTACCATCTTATGAGTCTGTCTATGGTCTTTGAGGACTCTCCCAACCCAAGCCACGCCATGGTTCTATGATCTTTAAGAGGCCTTCCAAACCAAATCATTTGATTATTTTAAGATTTGACTCAGACACTTCTGGGAAGCTCGGCCTTCTATGTGCAGCCAGGTTCTGCCCTGGTTTACTTGGATCAAAGATAACTCCATGGAAGGAAATTAAATGAGTGCTACTGAGCTGGTGATAAACAGGCTGTCAGTCTCCACAATATAAATTCCCAATAAAATGAATGGTTTTATAGAAGGATGGAAGACAATGAATTAAAGGGAGAAAACATGTTTAAAAATAAACACAGGATGATACTCGGCTCCAAAACTTTGCTGAAGTAAATTCTAATTAAATCCTAATTAAATCAGATGTGTGATGAGCCTGTATCTAAAACAAAACTCTTCCTATTATGCAGCTATCTATATAATGAATAATGTTATAAAAGCCTTTGCTCACACAACACTTGAAAAAAACGTTGGAAATTGAGAAGTGATTTAAAGCAAACAACAAAACCTGCCAAGCAAGCCTGTCCCCAGCACATGACAGTGATCACTGCCACCCAGTAACAGAGCACTCCTCAGAGTGATCAGCACGAGCAGCTGCTGCAACTTGTCTAATTACCACTTTCAAAAATCATATATTATTTTTAATGAGAAAGCATTTCTGCCTTCTCACCTGCTTGTTTGCAAAAGGTCAGAGCGATGCTTTCATGTTGGCTGCTTCAGCCCGAAGGAGCTGCTGCGGCCCTGAGCCAAAATTACCTCCTTAGAAATTGCTTCAGAAATTCATGGGGCTTAAACAGTGCTTGTGCACTTATTCCTGAAGGTTTCTTAGCTGTAGCTGCCATTGTGTTTCATAGAAAGGAATTAAAAGCAACTTTTATTAGATAGCAAATTTGGAGACCAATCCTCATTCCTCAGTCCCTCAGAGCAGTGATTGAGGAGCATCTGCTGCCATCCTGCTCAAGGAGCCGAGACCCAGCCGGAGTCCTCAGCTCTGCTAAAACACGGGGATTTCCAGCTGCACACATCATGCCTACAGCCACGTTCAGAGTGGCTTCTAAAGTCCGCTTGGTTGTTTCTTCAGATGAAGAGCTTGGGGCTGTTTGTTCTTTTCAGCATCCAGTGACTGAGTGGGAATTAACATTTCTTGTAAATGAGACCAAAGCTCAAAGGGTTTGCAGTGATGTCCCCAATGACAGTGATCCCATTCCTCATATTTTTCCCCCCACAGAATATAGCCAAGACCAGACCCAACACAGCTGCTGCTGGCTCTCCTGCTGCCCCCTTGTTCCCCTTCAGCCCTGCACTCAGAAGCAGTGGGGATGGGCTCTGCCCACGCAGCCCCACGGAAGAACAACACGGGCACGTGGCCCCAGCAGACAGCACTCGAGCTTGGAAGGGATCTGCTGCTAAGAGAGGATTAATTTTGTGAGTCATCAAAATCTCAGTTGAGATGCAAGGAAAAGGAATGAAGAGAGAACATTGCGGTGAAAGGGGAAGAAGGGGAATCTATCACCAACTCCCTCGAAGGTGGGAGTGCATTCTTAATTCCTATTTAATGGCACCATTCCTCGTGTCAGTAACTCTGTTACAGATAAACGAGAAGCTTTGTTCATCTGCATGCTGCAACAGAAGCTGGAAATGCTCTTTGGAGTAACTTAGAGACAGAAAGGAATAATCCTATATTTAATGCAATGATTTTACTAAAAGAAACCATTTCCTCCTCTTTGAGGAGCTCTGCAGGTAACCACTCTCTGTCTGCGAAATCATCCATCCTGACTTTTGTGGGGATGGGGAAAGCCTTCTGAAGTAGGAGTGCTTTCTGCAAAGCACAAAATGCCTCAGAGATATGGAAGAGAACTCAGCCACCGTGTCACACCAGGCTCGAATCACAATAAGCGCTCCCACTTTTCAAGTCAGACGCCCTTGGAAGCGTTACATCCCTGACAAATGCAGCGCGGGGTCTCAGCATGAACTCCAGAACTGCTTAATTTATGCTTAATATGCTTAATTTAGCTTTGTGGAGCAGACTACTTGTGAAAGGCACTTCATCACCGCGTCCCCAGGTTGGCTTCCCAGGATGCCTACACTGAAGGTTTCACTCATGTCTCCACGTATGTTTTACCACTTCCCTCTTCTCTGCCAACTCCGTTTACTCCAAGCCCTCTACCACCAGTCTGTGCTTTGACCCTGAGCCTGTCTTCAAGCTCAAGGACGTGGAGGAACCCAGGTAAAAAATGCACTATTTGGAGTAAGGTCACCTCAGGGTCCTTCCGTGAGGCTTCTGAAGCCTTGGTACCATTGGAATAGGACCCCAAAGCATCCTATCACATGATAACAGCAGAAAATTTTGGAGAGAAGGCAGCAAGAAGCTTCAGCTCAGGGCTCCAACCCCACACAGCTACTGAGTGTGGGTAAACTCAGTGTCAGATCTAAAACCTAACTCTAGAGGTGGAAGAGACCTGGAAGACCAGTCTGCTAAGTCCTGGAAGACCACCACATGCTAAGTTCTATTTTCCAATCCACTTCCCATCATTTTTCAAGCCTCCAGGATACAGCTCACCCCTCCTGAAGACATTTTCATTCTGGGAGCGTTTTCTGCTGGACAGAGGGCACCCAGCTCGGTGCAGCACAGATACCATCAGGAATGGGACAGTTTGATCTCTCCAAGTTGAGACCACGGAAAAGCTATTGTTCAGGCCACTGGACACTCAAAAGCTCCAAAACCAGTTACTTTTTTGACTGGCATTTAAGAAGAGCCTGAAAATTCAGAGCAAAACAGTTGAGTGATCTCTTCCACAAGCATTTTCAAAGCCCTTGGACACTCACATCCTTCCAGGCAATAGAGCCAAACCCATCCCTGAGCACCCATGCTGGACATCTGGAGTGCTGGACATATCTGGAGGCTGTGGCTGATGCCTCCATGCGTGACAAAGCCAATGCTTTGGGAGACAGATCCTGGGGTGGAGATGTCACTTCTGCAGTGCTTGTGATACATCCACCCCCAGGATTAGCTAAGTAGCAGAGCTGGGTAAGAAACACGCAGGCTGAGTGTTTATCTGTTGAAAACTGAATTTTGCTGAAACGCTTTGGGGAAAGGTATCATTATATACTAACTGTTGGGGTTTTTTGGAGAGGAAGGGAAAGCACTTTGATGATGTTGAAACATTATGACAATATCATAATGGAACATTTCAATTTCTCATTTTGAAATACTCCTATTTTGCTAAGCTGTTTTACAAATATATACCACTAACGAATGATTAACAGTAAATATCAGCAGGCAATTTTCAGATTATTTAACAAAAATGAACTGTTTGGATCAATGGTACTACCGAACTGTAATCAAAATGGGTATTTGCTGAAAATGACCTTTGTTTTGGAACTTTTCTGAATTTTAATATATATGTATTTGGCATGCTTATATGAAATGAAACTGCCTTAGCTTCAACCTGCTCCGAGTGCTCTGACACATGCAGCCCTCCCCTCTCCCCCATTTCAGTTTCATATCTCCTACTTCTCTTTGAGCTGCTTGCACCCCATGGATGCCCTTGCTGAAGGCATCATCCCAGCACCCTCAAGCAGCTGTACTATGTCATCTCTTCACCTTTGCACAGCCAGGCCTGAGCCTCAGCAGCCACTCATCAGCTGTCTGGCCGAGCACTGGCATTGCAGTCTTTGCAGAATTCACAACGGTTAGCCAGTAGCTGGAAATCAGCAGTCATTCCCTTAATATGAGCTACATAAAAGGCAATGAGAATGAACACTTGCACCAATGCTCAGCAGCACGTGCTCACCCTCCTGGCCCTCCCACTCCCCAGCCCCTTGCTGGGGCCACAGCCAGGCTGGGCTGCCATCACCATCTCCCTGCAGCAGTCTCCCAGCACAGTGATGTGCAGAGCACAGCCATGGCCAGCAGCACTCCGCAGCAGTGCTCATCACATGCATGGAAGCGCCTGGCAGGGCTGCTTTAGCAGTGCGACTGTGCTGTGTTCATTTTGCAATGCTGTATCCCTGCTAGAAATGCAAGTTTGGACACAATGTCTGGACACACCAAGCTCAGCAGTGTGAAGTTGAGGGAAAACAGCTTTGGGCTGGGTTTGAGTGGGGGAATGAGGCCAGGTCAGAGCTGGTGCCCCCTCCCATTCTCTCCCAAGCTGCTCTGCAGGGCACTAGCCTCCTCCTCCTGTCTGCGTGCATGTTTGGGTGTAAATCACATTGAATGATTCCATGCTGACCCAATGTCTTGCGTTAATCTCAGCACAGCACTCACCACTGAGCACTCAGAGCATTCAGCCCATGAAATGCAGACAAACATCCAAGGTCCAGAAATGAGGAGCTACCTGCTTGAACAGTTCAGTTTTGCCTCCCTGTCCGTGCCTATTACTATAGGACTGAATAATAATAGTAATTCCAGAAAGCCCTGCCTCAGCCAGCACCCAGCAAGCCCCTTCAGGGAAAAGATTACAGGTAGATAGAAGGGTTTTTCTGAAGGGTTGGAGGAAATGAGGTCTCACTCTGCTGGGACACCCAGATACATACATAGTGCAGCCCTTTGTTTGCCATTGGATGGAGAACCTGCATAAAGCAACAATTCCTCCTCCTGCATTCCTCCTCCTGGATGTTTCCAGCCCAGACTTCCTGCAGGAAGCTGCCTTCAGGCCTGGTTGTGCTGCGCCTCATCTCTGCACTGTCGCACGGTCCTGATTTCTGAAACCATCTCATCACATCTGACTGAAAGGTATCCAAAATGCAAGAAGCATTTCTATGAGCAGAGACCACTAGATTGCACATTGTCACTGATGGCACTCCTTCCTGCTGCAGAAGCACTGAAGTGAACGTTTTGGATGCTTGTACTTCTCGTGTGCTGCTGTTCTCAGAATTTAATCTCATGCTCATCACAAGAATTGCTGGTTTGTCCCTCTGCAATTGCTCAGAGGCCGTGTTCTGTTTTCTACTTGATGGATGGAAAATATAAACCCAAAAAGTTTCTTAATGCAAGAGCCATACTTGTGCATTTGCACCTTGGGATGAACACAGACATTTCAGTATTGGGCTTTGTCCTAAACGGTGGGGTGGGGAATTGCAATTGTAATGTTTTATTGTTCCTTTGTGGAGCAGAGTGCCAAAACAATTTCAAGTTGGAAATGTCAAAAGTCACTTTCCAGGTGAAATATTTTGTCACTTCTGATGCCAATGAGGAGCAATCTTGTTTCCAGCCACGAGGGCTTGTATAATTCAGCTGACAGCTCCTTCCTCCAGAAAGGGTTCCAGGTCCCCGCAGCACACAGACTCCACGCATGCCAGCTGCAGGAATGGTGCACAGCTCCTGCAGGGCTGCCCTGAGCAGGGGGAAGGCAGAGGCCAGTGCCAGGCACTGCCCTTGGGTCTGTGGCTTCAGCACAGAGCCATCCCAGCAGCATCCTGCCCTTGGGACTGGGCTCTGCTTGCGAGCTGGATGCTAATCCCACCAGGCAAGGAAAACAATTCTGTGATACCGGTAGCCTGGATTTGCAGACTGCTTCTGACCATCTGATGGGATAAGTCAAGCCCACAGAGCAAGCTGCTGGGCAATAGGACTGCATGGGGGCTGAGAGTATCTTTTATGTTCAGGAGCATCTGAATCTCACTCATGTTATCTAGAAGGGAACTATAATGCCAACGATTGTGTCCAACTGAGACTGGGGAAACAGTGATCTTAAAGTACTGTTAGGAGCAGGGTACAGAGGACAGTGTCAGTAATTTTGCTATCCTTTTCCAATGTGTTTTTCCACCAAAAGCTCTCACATCTTTGCATAAGAACATCTCCAAGCCTTTCTGCAATAAAGAAACTAAACTATTTCACCTTTTTGTACCATGAAAGTGGGCCCAGAAGAAGAAGGACTGGCAACCCTGAGGTCACCATGAACTGACATGGAACACATAAGGAAATAAGTCCTGCACTTCTCTATAAACACACCTGGTAATTTATCACTGCATCTCAGACACATCCTTTCTCTAGCAATGACTTGACCAGAGTTTAGCCTCTCTCATGCCACAATTACCCCTGCAGAGGAACCTTTCACTTGTCAGAGCCCTCCTGGTGGCTGTCTCAGCTGTGACACTTACAGGAAAATTGCAGGCTGAACATTTTTACCTGCCAGAAGTGTCCTGGATGCCTCCTGCAAAGGACATTCACAGTGCGAGAGTGGCACTGGACAACATCACAGCCACGCCTCACATGCCAGCATCGTGCTGGGATGTTCCAGGGCTCTGCTCTGTCACTGCTGCCACACTGAGCACCTGCAGAGCATCTGCCTACAGCTTGCTGATCCTGGCTGCTAGGCAGCTTCTCCACTCTGTTTCTTGGCTGCCTGAAGTTTCCCAGAGAGGAGAAAATAAAGTAGAGAAGGGGAAAAATGAAAGATCAGGGAGGAAGACAGGCACTAAACAAAGGACTTGCTTAGCAAGCAAAGGAATTCATCCCAGTGCCTCTGGTTTTCCAAAACTGATTTTAGTTTGAGTCCTGACTGAGGCTGTTCCCAACATTTTGCTCTTCAAAGCTACGAGCCCTTCCAGCGCAGGAGCAGCAGAATGTTGACCTTTGAAGAAACTCAGATCTTCAGATTCAAATTTGGATGAAACAGCTGTTTTCTAAAGCTGGACTACCCTAAGGAACTCTTTCCTGTGCTCATTGGGGTGATGAGAACTGGGGACAGAGACATGTCCCTTGCAGAGCATCTCTTCCATCTGCCAGAAGGCTGAAGGGTGGATGAAATGCAAATATGTGAGCGGTGATGGGTGTCTGCAGGGCATGGGGATGACAGAAGGGTCACTGGGTGGAAGAGTTGACGATTTTTTAGCTATAGATCTGAGAAATAGCTCCGTACCAGGGGCTATGGCTGTGTGTAGACACGTGGCTTTGGGATGGCCAGCATACCAATAACCACAGCGGAGAAAGCCCAGAAAGAAAACCACCATTAAGCCAAACTTCACCTTTGCGAACAACCCCATCCTCCCCTGGGTGCTGAGGGGCTGTGTGCCCACAGATGTGCTGTTTCCATGGGTAAATGCCAGCTCCAACCAGAACTAAGCTCACCTATTTCTAAATTTGGTCAAGAAATGTGTAGAGGCAGGAACAAATTATCCAAGAAAACCCAATTTGACAATTTTCTTCCCACCTTTATTAAGCTTAATGATTTATGCCTTGTAATTGCCACAAGTGGGCAAGAATCCCTGAATCTTATTAATAATTCTAAGTGCAATAGAAGTAAATTTTAAAATCCCATGCAAAAATTAAATGACCACAAAAACGGCATTCATCTCCCAAGAGACAGCTCTGTTTCAACATGACAGCTTAATTAAAAGCTCAGTAAATTGGTTGCAACATCTTTTAATAAACAGTCTTTGCAGGGGAGATGATGTTCAGTGCAGAAGTAAATGAAGGGATGGAGGTCCCCATCCTTTGGTGACCTTTGCAGTTGCTAACATCAGCCTGGGCCACGGCTGGGAGAAGCTGAGGCAGAGCTGGGAACCACGTTTATATTCCACAACATCTGCTCAGAGCAAATTAACATCTCCCAGATTTAAATACAAGGGAACTTTTCAAAGCTTTGGTGTGACCTGCTCCAGACATTCACGAGAAGCTCTGATTTGGGAAATATTGGGAAATATTCACACATTTTGAAATATTTGCACTATATCCCAGCAGTTCAGGCACCTGAAGGCTTAGAGACTGACCTTCCTCACTGACAGGACAGCTTCTCATCCCCATGAGTGTAACCACTGGGCACTGGGGAGGGAGGACAGATGGGACCTGGAGCCAGGAAAACCCCTTTATTATTTTTACTTTTTTGTTAAAACAAAAACAGTGACACATCCAGAAGCTCCAGTCACTCTCACTAACCCCAAGTTCCTTTTCAGCATCAGGATATGGATAAAAAGCATTTGGTTTCAAAACAACCTTCTATTTTATTTATTTTTGAAACACAAAATACCCCTTGGCCACTCAAATGAAATGTTTCATTTCAGGAGAAACGCAACACTTCATTCAACCTGAAATGACTTTTTCTTTCTCATCCAGAAGAGCCAGCGAATCAAAAAATTGGTTATTCCCTCACCTCTACTTGTTCCCCATCACCTAAGCCAGATGGTCCTTTTATAATTCGATCTGAAAACACATCCCCAGTCCCTTCCTGTGTGCTTAGTGCACGCAGCTCCCACTGATCGCATAGCACGAGTGTCCCATCCTTGCCACAGCACTGAACCTTCTGCCAATTATTTGTCTAACCAATGCTTCCCTTCCCTTAGGGCAGGGTCACAGGAGGAGGTCAGGGAGCTCAGGGCTGCTCCTTCCTCACAGCACAGAGGGACTCACTCAAGCCCTTTGCCCAGCTCCCAGGTTAAAGCTCCACAAGCCTGGGGCTGGGGCAGCCCTGTGCAGCACTGTCCCCTCCAGCACACCTGAGATGTCAGGAAACATCACCAAGATGCTATCTGTGAGCCGCCTTCAGCCCACTGCCATCAGTCCGTCTCTTCTGCTTTCTTTTTTCCCTCTTTGAGCAAACGTCAGTCACAAGTCCTCAAAAACTGAAAGACAAAATGATTTTTGAATCTATTCTATAAGAAGTGCCATTCTTCCCAATGAGAAATTGAACTATGGAGATGATGGCTTCCAAACCCCCTGACTTCTTTTCCGCGGAAAATTTTGCGGAAAATCTTACCCATCCACACCAACTTCGTTCAGACTGAAATTTGTGAAGTTTACACATTTTCCACCTATTTATACCTTAAGTGTCATGAAAACCCGTGGTCACATTGGATATAAACCAACCAGCCACATCTCTCCACATCTTCACCCATGGGAGAATGCACCTTGATGGCTAATTCACAAAAACAAACAACCTCTGATGATAAAACTAAAGCAGAACATCCCCCCAAAGACACCAGGCTGGGCTGTAGGAAAACATCACACAGTGACATCCTTCTGAATATCTTCTGAGCACTCCCGCACCAGCTGCACCTCCAGCATTCACAATTCAGATCCCACTGGTGATGCACAAGGGGAAAGAATTAACCCACAGCACTGCAATGTCACCAGAAGCCAGAAAGTGGTTTCTTAATATCCTATTCAAGTCCAGTGCTATGGGAACAGCTTCTGTCTGCGGATTCACACACTGAATCCAGGCTCACAGTCACCCCTGGATCTTTAGTACTGCCTCCCATGTAACTCAGGTTGCAGAATGCTTTCCTGCATTGAGTCCACCACCTGTGAATATGAAGATAAAGTTTCTTGTAAAAGCTGACTGTCTGGAAAGAAGCTGTTCAGCTAAGATTTATGAAGCATATACAACACCATCAGGAGTGGCTTGCAAATGATTTACTAAACAGAAAAGGGGCTGCGTTCATAATGGATGTTACTCTGAAGAGCAAGTAGGACTGGTGCTATATGTCTAATCTTTTGGACATAAAAAGGCATTTGTCCTAATACAGGGAAATATAACTGTTAAACATGCTTCTTCTTTTCCCCACATGCATTCGTGCTTAAGAATTCTTCTCAGCTGCTGGGACTGAGATTGATAACAGCCTTGCTGACAGCTTCACTAACACCAATTCAGTGTTGGGCAAATTTGCTTTGGAGTACACTTATCTTGAACAAATATAGTTTGGAGTCCATTAAAACCGTTAGTGAATTTGGGTTTGAAGCCTTCAGCAATTCCAGCAGCTCCAGAGCTTTTGGAAGAACTGTGTCACTGACACACGTGTATGAGGATATCACACACCACCCCATTATTGTTTTAAATATTTTGTTAAGAGATGATGCTTCATTTAAAGCAAAATTTTTTGTAGCCAGTTCTGTGTTTCTGACAGGCTCAGCCTGTTGGGGGAATATGAAAAGGAGCACAGAGCCTTTGATGCCGTGGACACAACTGTTGTTTATCCCCCCAACAGGGCTGTACCAGGAACACGGCCAGCTGCTGAATGACACCCGAAATGGCCGCACACGTCCCTGCTCACACAGCCCTGACCCGATGACATTTAGTGCCATTTCACTAAAGGAAACTTTTTCAACCATACACAACATCACCTCTCCAGGTTTTGGCCTCCAACCTCTAAAATGAGAAAAGGAGGCAGTTCTGCACAAGAACAATACACTAATTAGCTAATCATTTCCAATTGGCAAAAGAAAGTGGATATCACCGCTGGTCATTAGGTTGGTTTTAAAAGCCCTTCTGTAGTGTATACAGCACATTACAGCAACTCCACAATCCATCATGCTCTATGGTTCCCACAGCAGAAGAGAGGAATTATTGGCCATCACAGAGCACTCAACGATCACCACTTCACCCTGGCACACAGCAGTGAGGGAAGCAAACTGTGGTTGCAAACAAAGAGCTGCTTGCTTTTATTTTTAGCCCCCAGCGGGCTGCTGTGCCCACCCAGCAGGGCCACATCTCACTGCCACTCCTCTGGCATCTGACAAGCAGGCTCAGCTCCTTCCCCAGGTAAGGGGCTGCCATTGCATCGTGCAGGAGTAGATGAGAAGTGCCCTAGGGCAGGTGCACCCTGCTCCCAGCCTGCTGCCCATCCCCATAGCAGGGGGCTGCAACGCTGCATCAAACCTAAATTCTCCCCCCAGTCGCTTGTGCTGGGGGCAGGGAGCTTTTTCCCTGCAAGGGAGGAAAGCTGCATCCTTTGCTCAGCCCCATCCCACTGCAGGCTCTCGGTGCTGCTCCTGTCAGACAGCCACTCACAGGACACAGCCTGCTGCCAAGCTCACGGAGCAGCTGATACCATGCCAAGCTTTGGAGCCTACTGCCTTAGATAACTCTGGGCCACGAGCCATCAACTGAAGGGTTTCATTTGGGATTGTGAATATCAAAAAACCCTGGTGCAATGAGCAAGAAATAAAGGATAAGCACAGAAGAAAAAAAGAAAGGTCAATGTCTCCTGCAGAAAGCCCTCAGGTGACACAGGTCCCCTCTGCTTTCTGGCACCAGCTGTAAACTGACGTTCAGGAGGCTCCAAGCAACAGAAGATGCCCTGCAAAGGGCACTCAGCCTGAACACATCAGGGCTTCCACTGAAGCAGGTTCAGCAGAGCCAGAGAGCAGCCCTGCACTGCTGACTGCCCAGCACCCAGCAACAGCAGGCTGGTGGCTGACAGCTGCCTTTGCAGCTGGACAAGTTACAAATCCATCCTATTAACTCAGGTTCTTGGCCCAAAGAGCTGTTCTTCCTCCTTTGCTCAAGCACTTTGCACTGGTGGTTGGTAGGGCCATTGGCTGCTTTAGGTTGGGGAATGGGGAGTGATGCTCAGCTCCCAGCAGCAGCAAAACCACAGTGACCCCGGGGATGAGCTGCAGGAGGACCCCCACAGCACCCACTCTGCGTGCTTATGCTGGGATGGGAAGACTGCTCCCACAGCCACACTGCAGACGCACAACTATGGGGTTTTTTTTATTGTTTTTTTAATCCAGGGTTTCCCTGGATCAGAGAATCCCCAGAAATCTCATTGGGATTGCAGATGCTCTGCTCAGTCCTTACTCAAGTTATCACTTTCCAGAGTTTGATTTAGTGATAAGCCTTCACGTGAGATCTAAACCCTCTCCAGCACTAACCCCTGGAACAACCAAGGATCAACCAACCCTGCAGTAGCCTTGTGCTGCTGGGATACCCTAGCGGAACACTGCAAATATCTCAGAGGTCAGAAATGCCCTTCTGTAACCCTATTTCCTTTTATTGTGTCTTTTAGGACTATTAAAATGTACTAGAAGACTCCTGCAAAGGAACTAGCAAAATTTTAAGTTGAGCCCTTTTCTATTACTGCACCGCTTCGCTTTACTTTGCTGCAAACAGCCCTGTGTTGCTTTGGGTATCACTAAACAGGGGAGGGCTGCAGCTGGGGCCATCATGGAATGTGGTTCAGGTGTGGCCTCAGCTGATATGAGGGTGGATCTGTAACCCGAGTGGCTCCACATCACCCTGCTGGGGATGAAACTTCTCTCTTGGGTCTTGCAGTTGCAAAATTAAGGTAGTTCCACAGATCAGTTGAAAAGTCTGTGTAAAGGTTCCTTTACACCCTTCTCCTTTTCTCTGCAAGCTCCCAAGTGTAAGGAAATTCCCGAAATTTCCCAGCTGAAGCATCATTTCTCCGCATTAACAGTTTATTTAATTTCCTCAGCATAATCTATCATCACCTTACATGAGGAATTTGTTAAGGGGGAATTGGCACTGAATCACAGAGTGGTTTAGGTTGGAGGGGACCTCTGGAGTTCATTATTTCGGGTGCTGGGAACATGCAGAGACTGTGGGGATGCTGGAAACAAACCCTCTGCTGATGCACAGTGGGTTGTGCTTCCTGCTGGAATTCCTCTGCTGGCAGGAGGACACCTGAGTGTGTCCCACGGGTGGAAGGGGCAGGCACCAGGCTGCAGAGGTGGAGATGGCAGAGGTGGAAGGGGGATGCACTCCCATGTCCGTGCCTGAACCCACGTGAGCAATGCTGCAGAACCCTTCAGTTACAATAACAATGCAAGGTTTGAGATTTGCACCCGCTGCGGTGTCTGCTAGGAGTACTGCTTGGGGTCTTCCTATCTGCCTTTTCTGTTGTCTTTGGGGAGTGTATCTCCCTTCCAAATATCAAAACCCAGACTTTCAAAGACATTCTGGTTCCACAACGACTTTGAAGAGCTGGCCCAAAGCCTTCAGTGTGGGAATACCAGAGACAAGGGCGGAAAATAAGTTCTTTCTGCAGGGGATGAAAAAGAATCACCCTGTGTTTGCTGCACTCTGCTGAGCAGATGAACTGAACCAGGGAGGGCTGGACAGGGGGTGGAGGGAGGAGAGTGATGGCAGGGACAGGTGGGAGTCTGATGGTGCTGGCAGCATGTCCCCAGCCCAGCCCTGACACTTGAAAGGGAATTTTATTCATCTTGAGCACATTGCCTGCAGCCTCAGTGCACATCACATGGAGTAATGGTTTGAAATTAAACCTCTGCTCACAAGAAAGAGCAGTATGAGCTTCCAGCAGAACGTTTTTCTCCTGGCATATGCACAGGGCAGGAATCCATGGAGGAGCAACTAAATCATTCCCTTCCCATCAATATTTCTCTCTCCACTGCCCATTATAGCTGAGCTGCTCTGCCTCCCACCACAATGGCTGAAACGCAGTGAAGATGAACCAATCAAAAAAATGCCTGCTCCATGCTGTCACCCGACCAGCTCTGCCCAAATCATGAGGAGACAAAGTGAATCTTCAAGGACTGCTTCTAGATACCAAGATCATAGAATTGTAGAACCATAGGTTGGGTTGGAAGGTTGGAAGGGACCTTAAAGCTCACCCAGTTCCAAGCCCTGTGGTAGGCTGGGTGCCCTCCAGCAGAACAGATTCAAGATTTTGAAGCAGGGGAAGGATCTACTTGGAAATAGGACTCCATGTTTACTGGACCCTGAAAGAGTTGCCAGGATACAAAGACTCTTGCAAAATTCTTCTTTGTGGTTGGAGCAGAGGGTGAGGAACAGCAGAGACTAGGTGCAACGCTACCATAAAGCAACTGCATGGACCTTTCCTCCCAGTAATGATCCCAGAGGGGCTGCTGCTGGCACCAGAAGGATCTTACAATGCTTTAACTCATCTAAAGCAGCCCAGAACCTCAGCAACACACTTAAGCTGCCATGCAGGAGCTCAGTTTCTCTTCCCAGGCTCATGGGGTGAAGCCAGACTCAGCCCCTCCATTTCTGTGTAAATCCTCAGCTGCTCATGCCACTGCCAGGTCATGATCCAAGCCTGGCTGGCGTATTCAGAAACAACTGTAGGGTACTGAAGAACAACTTCAAGTTAATAACTATAGACCGGGAGTGCCTGTGACCAGCCCTCTTTGCAGAACAAACGAGAATTTGTTATTCAAAAGCTGGATCCCAAAGGCAGAACACAACTGCAGGCTCTATTTATGGGAAGAAACGTCTAATGAGGAAGAATATGCATGGCCATTTGGATGCATCTGTACATGTTTCAACAGACTTCCCCCCGACATGATTTTTGCACGGGGTGACAGATTTGCTTTTCTCATCAAACACAGGAACAACAAAGCAGCCCCAGGAGCAGCCCCCGCTCCAGGCATCGCTGCCCTCTGGCTTACACTGTGGACACCAGGAGCACCTCTGCTTTTTCGGCCTCAGTGGTGACGCTTGTGGGTTGCAGCAAAACTGCAGAGGTGGTTTTGTCTTTTCATAGAAGAAAAATATCTGGATTTCTGCCTAATAACTTACATTTGCTGTTAGCACACACATCCCAGGTGCCTGCTGGGAAGAGCCCAATGCAGGCAGCGTGAGCACCAGTGTGGGTTCCCCACTCCCTCCTCCTCTCCCCTGCCCAGGATGCAGTCAGATGCACTTTGTTATGATTACTTTAATTTTGCTTTCATCAAAACCAGATGAAAACCCATCCCTAGAGGCTACTGGCAAGGCTGGAAATGGGAAATGCAGACAAGTGGTATCCAGTAATAATTACACAGCATCTCCGTGCTACTGAAGCCATGCAGCCAACAAGCTCAGTTCTTGAGATGTTGGGCAGCTGCCATTTGAAGCCTGGCTATCTCTTCTCTGCTTGCAGTGCTTGGTCGGTTTGTTGATTTTTTGTTGGGGATGAGCTCCAGGGATAAGCTGGGTTTTTTGTTTGTGCTGGGGGGTTATTTTCTTTGTTTTTTTTCCTTCAGATTTCATATCTGGGATTCAATGTTTTCCCAAATGACACGTCTCTTGTACATCAGAACAGATTTCTGATGTAAAAAATCTCCACTCTACCACAACACAGCCAGACCACGGAGCTCATCCTAAATATTCTTCACCTTTTCCTCTTGCCGAGTGTGAGAGAGTGAAAAAGCAATCAAATATTTATTTTAGATACCAGTGATCTAACACAGGTGCCTCTGGCTTACTAGGGGCTTTCAAAACACTTTTAAATAAACACCCAGCCATTTTCTTTCTTTTTATTTTTTTTCCCTTATATTTGGAAAAACACAGCCATATGCAGCCCTGGCACTTCCCAAGCTGTTTCTGACACTCTATAAAGTTCCTCAGCAATGACGGCATTACCAAACCTCCCTCCATCACCCCTCTTTCCTCTCTTCCCCTCATCCCACCTTCCCTTCTCTTGCAGGTGCCTCTGAACGAGACATCCACCATGCGGTTAGCGGCTCTGGGTTGTTAAAACTCAGATCTGGGATGAGTGCAGTGGGAACGGAGAGCTTTCATCACCACTCCAGAACAGGTTTTTACGGGTGATTGATGGGAAGCCACAGACGGCCGGTGACAGCGCAGAGATTAAGGAGTTTAGTGCAGGGGAAGCTTGGCCAGTGCATCCGCCCTGCTTCAGTGGCCAATCTCTAAAGGAATAAATGATGCTCATAAACACATCGTTTTTCACCAAATCATTATGCACTTCCTCGCTCCAGTGTGGTCTGCACACAGGGCTGTTCCAACAGTCACGAAACCAATGGGAGTCGTTTGTGTCAACCTGGCATTTACAGCCACAATTCCTGACGAGTGCAGGGCCTGGGGAGGAGCCCGGTGAGATTAAACCCCCAAACGCAAACCTGCAGTTACAAAGTGCCAGGCGTTCAGCTCTGTCCACAGTGTACTGGGCCATGGTGGTCCCCAGGTCCTACCTCTCCGCTCCCAACGTCAGCCCAGAGCTCACTTCAGCCCCTTCTTAGCATAGATGGGAAGACAGAGCTGGAGGCACAGCCGTTTTCTTTTTCAGGGTACCTACAGCTATGAACACCTGCAGAGCCAAAACAAGGCTCTTTCAGTGAAATTCATAAAGTATTTCCTACCACAGCCAGCAGGGCAGGGATTTTCCCGCCTCCTCTTTTGCTGGAGTCATTCTGTTGTGTAGGAATGGAATACAACAGAAGGAAGGCAGATATCCAGAGGGACCCAGACAGGCACTGAAAAGTAGGCCCACGAGAACCCAGTGAGGCTCAACAAGGCCGAGTGCACAGCGTTGGGTCGGGGCAATCCCAGGTGTGGGTACAGACAGGAGAACTCCTTGAAAGCAAGCCCTGTGGAGAAGGACCTGGGGGTCCTGGTGGATGAAAAGCTGCACATGAGCACAGCGTAAGCCTGCAGCCTGGAAGGCCCAACTGTACCCTGGGCTGTGCCTACAGAGGGGGCAGTGGGGCAGGAGGGGACTGTCCCCCTCTGCTCTGCTCTCGTGAGGCCCCATCTGGAGCATTGCATCCAGGCCTGGGGCCCCCAGCACAGAAAGACCTGGGGCTGTGGGATGGTTTAAACTAAAACGGGAGATTTAGGTCAGGCGTGAGGAGGAAATTCTTTCCCCAGAGGGTGGTGAGGCCCTGGCACAGGGCCCAGAGGTGTGGGTGCCCCAACCATGGAGGTGGTTCAAGGCTGGATGGGCCATGGCAGCCTGAGCTGGGGGGCACCCAGCCTATGGCAGGGAGGTCTGGGGGGCTGTGAGGTCATAGAATCATAGAATCCTAGAGTTGGGAGAGACCTTTAAAGGTCATCTAGTCCAACTTCTCTGCAACAAACAGGGACATCTATAGCTCCATCAGGGTGCTCAGAGCCTCCCCAGCCTGACCTGGAACGTCTCCAGGGATGGGGCTTCTACCACATTTCTGGGCAACCTGCACAAGACCTTGCACTTGGAGTTGTTGAACATCATGAGGTTAAATGCATGTTAAAACCAAAATAACTAAAGAAAAAAAGAACAGGTAAAAATGAAGACTCTCAAGTGCCAGCGCAGATTTGATAGGAAGCTGGATCATAAAAGCTCTGCAGTATTTGGGGCCTGACTTATCCGTGCGTGGGGATTATTGAGGACTTCCAGAAGTTGGGACGTGGTTTAATAAACAAAGGAGACAAATTCAGTCTCTCTATCCATTTTTGTCCTCTGATAAATATTGCCCTTGAATTTCATGCAATGCACTCTGCCAGGAAGAAGCTAATGATCCAAGATGTAAACATTTTATCTCCAATCTCCAACGCTTAAATGTAACTTTAACCCTTGCCCATCAAGCTTCAGCAGCTGTCAAGAAAGATTTTATAGGCTTCAAGGACAAAATGCTGGCCCCATTAAAGTGAATGGGACTTTTGTCATTGCC
Organism: Penelope pileata; assembly: GCA_013396635.1. Taxonomy (NCBI): domain Eukaryota; kingdom Metazoa; phylum Chordata; class Aves; order Galliformes; family Cracidae; genus Penelope; species Penelope pileata. The sequence continues at coordinate 191,267 of WBMW01003492.1, forward strand.
TTGGGATATTTTGGGGGAAAAGCAATGAGGAAACCACCAAGGACAGAAACATAGCTGTTATTGGATAGTCTCACCAGGTCATGATGCCCAACTTGCAGTTACATCAAGACATGACATTCAAACTGAAGTAACTCATTTATCAGGCACTTTGTCCTCCAAACATGGACAATTTCAGAGGAGCAGATACTTTGGATGGAAGTGGGGGAGTCTTTGGAAGGCAGATGTGCTGCCTAAGCAGGGCTTCTTTTAAAGTCAGTGGAAAACAATTGAAAGGCGATGTTGTTAATGGGGTCCAGTGCACTTGCTAGCCTAAAGCTGATCCCTTCAGTTGGTTGGATGGTTTGCACCTGAACTCCACTGCCTATAAGGGCTGCTGAGGGCGAGCAGCTGAGACAGCTTCATGCATCTGTTCAGGGGAAACTGATACGAGATGAATCTGACCCTTTGTGTGGGGAGAAGATAAATTAATGCCACATGCAGAAGTGAAATTATGAGCACTTTAATTTGTCACACCTCTTTTTTCCCTGTAATCAGAGAGACCATCTCTGAATAAATGGGCTGTGCCACCCATCATGCCACATGGAAGAACTTTCCCTGGGCTTGGCCAGAAGCCCCAGCACTCAGCTGAGCCCCGCTGCTGCTGCTTTCACCCTCCCCAGGCTTTCGAGGCTTTCCAGCACGTTGGAGATCTCAGCAGCTTGCTGTGTGCACATCACAGCCATCCTCCCTCCACCTGCAGCTGTGTTCTCAGAAATGTCTGAGAGTGTGGGGGATGAAAAATGAGCAGCCAAGCTGGTTAATTCCATCCCAATCATCATTAATAAAAGGAAGGGGGGAAGATGCCCTTGTATAATTTAAGCAACTGTTTGCTTAATGTCTCTGATCATGACATGAAAGCATATGACTGATTATCCTTATTAGGGGCAGGATTATTTCTGACCTGGAGGATTTCTTGCTTATTGTGCAACCTCTGTCTCCAGCACTGCATCCTCCCCTGCCTGTCTGATCCCGGCTCCTTTAAGAAAGGCAGTCCAAGCCACGATTGAGCAGCAATTTGTTTTTGTTTACTTGGCCAATTAAGGTCAAATTAATGAAGCATCGGGTGGAAAATAGCAGCTCTTGTTATGTTTCCACAGCAGCAATTACAGTTCTCTTGAAAGAAGGTTAAGGAATTAATTGCAGTGGTTCTTTAGATATAAAAAATTAGCAGGGGGTCTGGCTAAGCTGATCTGAGGAACCCAGTGACCCATCTGTTTTTGTGGGCAGCGTTACTGGCGGTGCAGAGAAGTTCATTCTTGATTCAGGCTTTGCTGTGTTCGAGGGAGGATATATGCTGGATAAGCAGCAGCCCCCAAAAAGAGAAATCTAACAGCATTGGCACAGTGATGGATGTGCTTGGGGAGATGCTGGCCCTCAGCTGCCCAAAGCTCAGCAAGATGGATGGCGAGCTGAGTAAGGACATGTTGAACCATTTTCGGACCAAACCTGGGATGGTTGTGACCTTGCCCTTCAGTGATGATCAAGTGGAGCAAACACAGGTAGAGTAACCCGGGGTGCTCAGCTCCATCCTTCTCTGACCTCCTTTAAAACCCAGGAAATCAAACCAGTGCAGTCCTGGCCCTCTGCACTTACGGGTGCACCTGGACTGCTGCAGGTGGGAGAGGTGCAGCCCTGCCTGCTCAACCGCTGCAGCCCAGCTGCTGAGTGCAGAGCATTTTTGCTTTACTGCCTGAACAAAATGCGCTGTTGGACTGGAAGTTGAGCTAGGAGTTAATTCCGGGCACATCCTAGTGTGAATCAATCTTATGGTATCATTTTAATCAGTGAAAAAATGAGACATGCTGGTAACCTAAGAAATAGGTGTGGAAAAGAAGAGGCAAAATTTGCAGAGATTGAAGTAACCCAGATGCCAGGCAAGGGGCAGGAGCCTGGCACACTAAGCTGTGATGCCCTGAAGAAGGAGCCTGGCTATGCCATAGAGGATTCCCTACAAGTCACTAAAAGTCCAAGAACTAGAGGTGCAAGGTTGTCCTCTCCCCATTAGACTCTCCCACTTCTCAAAACGGTGAGGTCTCTAAACCAGAACTTCTCTGAATGGTGAATTTTTTGCAACCAGCAATGAAAAATCTTTAGGAGAATCCCCCAAAATGCTGAGTGAGACAGTGACAGGATCAAACCATCTCATTTGAACATTAAAAGTGCATCGCCTAACCTGGAGTGTTTGCAAAACTCTTTGTAGTGATTGGCACCAGAAAATTTTAGCCTGCAGGTGGCTTTAAGAAGATGAAAAAGCCATGTTGGCAGCCCAGAATTATGGCTTTCTTTTTCCATTAGTGAAGTCCCATGACAGCAGTTTTCCAGGGTCACTTGAAGCAAGCTGGGTGCTTTGTTCACAGAGAAAACTTGACAGAAGTGGCCTGGTTTGGATTTCTTTGCTCTGGATGAAGCTAACTCAAGAAAGATGGGAAGGATGTTTGTACTTTGAGAGCACAGAGGATTCTTATGGATCCTTCCTCATGAGTAGGATTTTTAAGAGTATTTTTAGGTCAATGTCCCTAACTGCTAAATTGCTGCGTAATAAACCCCACATCGTTGCTAATGCTGAGCTGCAATCCCAAACCTGGGAACATGCCATCCTCAGCACCACGGCGATGGATGAGAGTGTCCCTTTGCTCTGTGCAGCAGCCTTTTAAATTTTTAAGGATTGTTATGAGGTCCCTCCTCCAGCTCCTCTTCCTGCAGCCAGGACTGGGGAGGGTAAGCGAGGAAGCAGTCTGTACTTCACTCAGCACAAAATCCTCTATTGTTACAGCAAAACAAATGAAACAAACGAACAGCCACTGGGTCCGCTGACTTCATCCGAGGCCCTCTGTACCTTTGCAGAAGACAGTCATTAATTATATCATCACTCGCTATTTTTTCCTCACCTGCTCTGACTCTGCACAAGATGAGCCTGCCCTGGGCAGTGACAGAGGCTGTTGCCTGCAGGATTCTCTTGCATTAAAAAAATTAAAAAAAAAAAAAAGGAAGAAAGAAGTAAAAGAGGAAGAGATATTTTTGAACAACTGCAGACAATGCCCTCCCCTGCTTCCTCTAGCTACTCAGTGCACTATGAATGAGTGGTGAAATCAGAACAAGTCCTGCTGAAACTAATGGCCTGTGCATTTTGCCTTTTGTTTTCCAGACAGAGGTGGAAAGCAATCTATTTTTATATTAAAGGAATAAAAAGACATCACTGAATTGGGATCAAACACTGTGAAGAGATGAGTTGCACAGCACAGCCACAGAGCTGACCCTCATCACTTCTTACATCCACTCCATTTGGTTTTGATCCAACTTTGAGTGCGTTAAACATCCCCGGGTACGCCTGCAGTGATCTGCATGGCCGGGATGGATCGGTCACCTCCCAGCTCTCAGCCTTCCTCCCTCTGCCTAAGGAATAAACCAGCTGGGTCATTTTCATAATTAGTGCATTCTGCCGGAAAACGTTATGTAAATAAAATTTCAATATGCTTCACTAAGCATTTATTGATGTTGATGAATTTATTGGGGAGTGTAATATTTCATAAACCAAATGTACAGTTTTTGTTCCTGAAAGAAAACCTTCCTTGGGATGAAATCTCAGAACCTCCATGTGTAGATCTCTCTCCTTGAATCATCTGTTTTCCCTCAACTAGCTTCCCAGCCTGACACAGAAGCACAGAATCATAGAATGGTTTGTTGGAAAGGACCTTGAAGCCCATTCAGTTCCAGCCTGAATCCCTTGGAGACCATGACCTGATCCCAAAAGTGCTCCCCTGCAGAAGCCATGGGGATGCTGTGGATCTGTTCAGGGGCTGGGAGCTCCCATGGAGGGCTCCGATCCCACCAGGAGCATGGCAGGAATGAGTGAGAAGAGGGGACGCATGGCAGAGGAGTATGAGGATTATTGGGTTGTAATTCCAGGATATGCACCAAAAGGGTTTCTAAGAGTGTTATTTGTACATCAGCACCTGAGCTGTGAAGGGAGAAGAAGCAGGGTCAGCGGAGCAAGCTGTGCAGTGAAATCCTTCCTTATCACAGTGCTGAGCCCTGGGGTGCAGTTTGGGACCCCAGGGCAGAAGCAAAGGGCTGGCTGCTGGCACATCTGGGGCTGGGATGTGTCACTCCACAGCACCATCTCCCAGCCCCCTCCAATAGGAGAATGGAGCACCGAGTACCTGCGCTGCCCCACAGCTCCCACCTCCCCCCTGCAAGTGAACACATCCTCCTTTTCACTACTGCAAATCCCATTGCTCTGACCCAGCATCTGCCCTTGTGCTCCTGGGCACATTGAGAGCCTCTGTGTGCTTTGGGACACTTCGGATGCTCTCTTTCAGAGCGCTCTGAGCAGCCTCAAAATCAGACGTCCCTCCTGCAGGATTCTCTTCCTTTGTCAGAAATTGATCCTCTCCTTCCATGCCCTCACTGTTCCTATCAGAGATTGAAATTGCTGCACTTCCCACCTGTCTGCTGGCTTTCTCCTCCCAGCTCTGAGTCTCCCCAGTTCTTTGCATGCCCAGCACTGGGCTCGCCACACTCCAGGGCTCTCTGCTACCCAGGGACTTGCCCAGCTCCTAAGGACACCTCACCCTGCCCAGGGCACAGTTGCACAGGTACATGCTGCCCTACAAGCCCTTGGGGATAAGAAGTCCAGAAGTTCCCACAAATAGCACAGCCCCAGGTCTGTAAGGGCCTCGAGGTGCTCCTGCTCTTAGAGGGAGAATGGCTTTGGGTGCTGCCAAGAGGATCCCCAGGGTGCACAGAGCCACCCAGGGATGCACCAGCCCTGAGCTTTTGCTGAGCACAGACCCCAGGGCTGTGTCAAGCAAACTGCAGAAGAGTAAAAGGCAAGAGATAGAAGGAGAATATTTGAATACACCTCCCCAGGGCTGCTGGAACAGATCAGAATAATACCACAAAGCACAATTTTCCCTGCAGGAATGACTCCCTGTGCAGTCTACAGGAGCATTTGTGTGCCAAAACACACCCTGGTGCGTACTTTCCAGTGCAATAGTCTGTTAGAGAAAGCAGCAGTGTCTTCCTGAGTTGCAGTGTAGGAACAAGCCATCTTCCTTTGGCCTTTAAAAAAAAATTATAGAATAAAAAACCATATTTCTTATTTTGGGAGCATTCTTCAGTGCCTTCCTGTTCTGAAAGCCAGGTGTTCCCAATGGACAGCACGTCCCATGGCCGCTCCACCTATGACAAGGCAGATTTAGCAGAAATTGTCAATTTACCTGCAAAAATGTTCAATCTTTTTTTTTTTTAAAAAAAAATGTCATAGAAAGGAAAGATTTAGCTGAACAAAAGAGACCAAAATGTAGTGGGTTTGTTCTTCTTCTTCTTTTTTTTTTTTTAACAGAACAAGTTAAAATACAAAGAATTCTGGGTATGAAGTGATTGGCATTTTTAGGAGCCTGGTTAGAGTCTCCAAAAATACTGTTTTTGCAGAGTTCATACAACAGTTAGGATAAGAATATTATTTAGAGAATAGGAAAATGCAAATAATTTCCCTCTGAAATGTCCCATTGCTTTCCCTAGGGCAGAACGTTGCCATTGTGTTTCTTTTCCCACTCAGTGCAGCCTGGTTGGGTTGGGAAACTCCTTTGGGAGAAATCCTCTGCTGATGAGGTTGCACCCTGCTTTTTCCTCTGCCCTGAGCAGGTGGCCCAGTGGCCCTGACACATGGGGGTAACATGGGGTGTCAGGGAACATGGGAGGTGCAGCAAGAGACCAGGCTGCGGAGATGACGCGCAGTGACATGGAGATGGTGAAGAGAATAAGAATGTGTTTTGTATTCTACAAGAATAGTCTACTGTACTCCACCCTGCTCTGCTCTACCCTATCCTATTCTACTCCACTCCACTCTACCCTACTCCGCACCACTCTACTCTTTTCTACCCTACCCTACCCTACTCGATTCGACTCTATCCTATCCTATTCTAGAAGATCTATTTCATAACAATAGAAATAGGAAACAACACAAATCTAACTCTTGTGTAACACAGCAGTGCTCTGAGCATGCCCAAATGGTGCAATTCAGCACTTCAACTCAGATTTGGTGTCCCAGGTCTCCCATTGCTTTCTGCAGCCCAAGGAGCAGGGCCTGGGCTGGTAGGGAGCATCCTTCCCTTCCTCCTTCATGCTTGGAGGGTATTTTACCTTCTTGCCATACTGCCATGTGCCTCACAGGGACTTTGGTCACAGGCTCGTGTAGACGACTCCTTTCTACCTCTCCCTGTTCCTTTTTCCCCTTTGCAGTCCATTTCCCCTCACCAGGCTGCAGTCAAGAGTTTAATACACTGACGTTTTGCTGGTTGTTTGAGTTTACTGCTCCAATCTGTTTACACTTCTCATTGAACGTAATGGCATGAGAGATTAGGAGAGCGGTTAATCAGACTTAGGTCCCCCCAAAATCTGCTGAAATGCTCCAGCGACTGTAGGGAGTTTGAAGTTTGGATATGAAAGGACCCTGCCAAGCTGTTTGCTTGAAATGTGCTTGTGATGCTGATTTCACTTCAAAGCGAGCGCGTCTGAAATTGCTGGATGCACGCAGCAGGGGACAAGCAAGGCCAGTGGGGAGCTGACGATCAACAGAGACTGCCATGGCCATGCCTGCAGGCAAGGTGGGCACCTTCAAACATCTTCATCAAAACATGGAATAGATTTAGGGGTGTGAAAGTGTGCACGGAGGCAGCTGGGAGCAGAGGAAAGGGGAGAGGTTGTAACCGCGGATGCATCGCGTTACCTGGTGCGTAACATAATTTGGAGACTCCGTGGAAAAGCAAAAAAAAAGATTAAAATTTCTCATCCCCCAGGCTGGTTTGTACCTGAAAAACACTCACTTTCATGATCTACTCCAAAATAAGCAGCTTCCACTAGGAGACAGCCTGCTGCTTGGACAATAAAACAAGCGATGCAAGTCACTCCCACACCACTTGGCTCTCTGCAGAAACTCTTGTTTGCTTTACATATTCTCTGTGTGGACCTCTTTCTTGGCTTGAAGAAATGTGCTATGACAGCAAGTTGAAAAGCAAGCATTCACAAACTCATCATGTCCTCCAGCAGAGAGACAGTAGCTTGAGATGGCCAAAAAGCAAATTTGTAAGAAATTCCTTTTTTTTTTTTGACTCTTTCTCTTGTTGATCTTGGTCCAAATTTAACTGAAACCAATACTATTTTTTTTAAATATATCACGGAGTAGAAACTCCCACGGTTTTGCAGCTGCTCCTGTGAAGTCACCGTGCCTGTTGGTAGCAGTGGGGAAGGCTGCGGATGGCTCTGGCACGCAGTGGGGAAGATCCTGTGCACCGCTGCCAGCCCCGAATCCCCGGCTCTGCCCAGACCCCCCTGGCTCCATCTCCCTCTATTCCAGAACTAACCAGAAGGAAATTTCACAGAACCTGCCCTTGCGCTTGGCCAAACCAATTTGAAGCTCAGAAGTGTTAAGCGAGATGATTAGTGCTGCAGGAAATGGGGATATTCGTGGGGATGTTTGGTTTTGTTGGAGAGTTTTTTGTCTGGCCCTGCTGCGAGCCCTACTGTGGACAGCTGTGATGAGACCAAATGGGGCTGTTACAGACTGCTCAAAGCACCTCATTACCAGGCAGACTGGAGTGAGATCAGAAAAACAGGAAGGAAAAAATAATTAAAGCATTGGTGGGAGTGAGTTAGGAGGGAAGATTAAAAGAGTGGAAAATCTATAGCGTGTTTAAGCAGCAAGTAGTGTGGAAAGGTGACGAGAGAGACATTGCTGTGTGTGTTTGAAGGCTGCATGTACCCGGAGGGGAGATTTGGGGTGGGGGAGGAGAAATGAGTGGGCAGATGCAGGGGGGCTGTCCTCACTGCTGCCGGGTCCTGCCCAGGTCAAACAGCGATCAGAGAGAGCGCGGTGGTCTCTGGCCCTTGTTGGGGTCTGCAGGATGCTGCAGGTCCCCAGGGTACCTGGGAGGGAGAAGGACAATAGGAAATGCAGGGACGTGGGGTCAGCTCATCAACAGCCCCGGAAAGAAAGGACATCACCTTTCTGCTTCTGACCATGCGTGACAGCACTCAAGCAGAAAGCTCCCAGCGCTGCTGCAGCTCCTTTGCTCATTAAACTGCTGTAGATCTGAACACAAAGAGAGTGTGTGCATCATTAGAGCTCAACATGTTTACCTCCTCGGTTTTGTTTTCTATGGGATATGTTTAGGGACGTGTATAATGAGGTGCACATTGGCAAGGCAGTCAGGAAGCTAAAGGCAATGAGGCAAAGAGATATAAAAGAGAATGGATCAGTGAGCAGCATCCCTCCTGTACAGGAACACAGCGATGTCCTTCATATCTGTCCCCACAAACAGTGACAGGAGGTCACACCAACGTGCCCTGCTTGGCCTCATTACTATGGTGCCTGAGCATCTCCTGATCCCCAATGAACTCACCTGGGGCTTGGGGCAGTGCTATCACCCTGAGCCAAAGGAGAATCCAAGCTGTGTCCCGGGAAGTGCAGAGCAGTGACACCTTTCCCTGCCTCGAGCAGTGGCAAAAATGGCTGTGAACTAAATAAAAGCAATGCAGCTCCTCCTGGTGTGGGGCAGGCACACACCCCTGCTAAAAGGCTGCGGTTTGTTTTGGTTGCACCTTCTTAACTTCTTTTGCCTAGTCTTAATAAAGTGAGAAAATAGACCAGAAAGCTCCCAAACCAATGCCCAATACCCTGCTTCATGCCGAAGTGCTATGAGATGCCTTTGGTCACCCGCAGCTAAATGTCCCATGGGGAGAGGTGGGAGCTGGTGCGTGGCAATCGGGAGCAATGTCAGCACTTCCCGGAGCCAAGCTGTGCACCAGGTGCAAGTGGAAGGCTGCAGAACAAGTGGTGAGAAGGAAAAATTGGATTGAGGCATCTCACTGTAAAACTTAATCTCCCATATAGAGGCTTAGTCTACCATAAAAGAAACAGTGCTGGAGGATGTAAGAAAACATGAGACCCTTGAGATGATTTAATGTCCTAAAGACATAAAGACATAAGCCACAGCAATGCAGAAACGAGCTCAGTAACACAGAGGTCGTTGTATTTCAATTGGTTATGTGTACTCTACATAAAACACAATCAAAACACTTGTTTTTAAGGGATGTAAATGCCTTTCTTGGGCTGAGCAGGAGCACCGTTACTGATTTGGAATCTTAAATATCATTTTAGGCTTTAAACGTGAGAGCTGCTTTTCCATTTAGCCAAACTGCCCAGTGGGTCTGGAAAGCACTGCACAAAACTTTGCTTCTGCAGCACTAAGGTGGGACCTGGCAGCCGAGTCAGAAAGGCAACTCCATTTTCTGCCTTTTTGTGACCTTTTTGGGGCAGAGTTTGCTCCCCTGGTGTGTTTTTGTGCATCCCTTCCAACAGAAGCATCTGGTCCTCTGGTTTTGGGGTGAGGAAGACCTCTTTAAGAAACAGAGGTGATGCTGGGGCCTCCTGGCAAACAGTTTGGACTTAAAAAGTCTTTTAAAGCGGCTGTTGTGGTTATCAAGGTGTAAAGCCTCTCCCCTCTTCTCCTGCCTTTGCTCTCCCAATATCCAAAATCACAAACCCAAACCTCCTGTCCAAGGCGGGCATTTCCAACACCTCTTGCTGAATACACTGAGAGACACGTGGGAGGGATGTGTCGTGAAAAAGTATTTCAGGAAAAGAAACTCCTTTTTGCAAAAAGGGAAGATCTGATGAGAACGAGGAACCCTTGGAAATGGAAATACTCTGAGGTCAAAATAGAGCACTTAATTTCCAGTTTCTTGTTTGATGGAACACTGCTTTTACTCTATTGTTTTAATGTAACACAGGGAGGTGTAATAAGAATTTAAATAATATAGAACATGATAAATATTTCATAGGTTTTTAATATTTATATATTACATTTGCTGTTTCAAATAATCCTGCTTTAGTATTAACGAAATGAAGCACTTCCAGGAGGGGGTTCTGACATTTCCAAAATGAAATTTCCGCTTGGTGAAGTATTTCTAAATTCTGCCTTTCGCTCAGATGTGAAGGGAAAATGAATTTCGACACCCTGTGCCTCCCCAGAGACAGGAGGGTGATTTTGTCTCTCACTTTGTAACTCTGCCCTTTTCCTGCAGGCTCTGAGAGAGGCTCTTCCCCGTGTGCTCAGGGCTTCGTGAACACCTCTGCAGGGCTAAGCCAGGAGATATTTAGCTATTTAACTGCAGGTTTGCATTTCAGCTCCTCTGCCTTTCGATATGAAGAAGCTCAGCGACACTCGGGGCGATGTCAGCACAGGGCGGGAGGGCAGCGCAGATTCCATCGGCCCTGGGGGTCTGTGCTCTGCAGCTGCAGGAAGGAGGATGCTCTGCAACCTCTCAGCGCGGAGCTCTGCCACCCTCTGCCGGGGACAGAGTCACAGCTGGGGCCTGGCCATGTGGGGCCAGCAGCCCTTTGGGCTTTTTGAGCATCCCTCTCTCCCCACCAGCTGCTGCCATTGAGGCTCAGTGCTCCCTTGCTCCTGCCTTACCGCTGCAGTGTGAGGTTGGGGTTTGGTGATTCTTAGACCCTCTTCTACCTGCTGATCACAAGCTCAAAAAGCATTGAGCAAGGAGAGAAGCTGGGAGAAATGAGAGCAATGAAGGGGGTAGGGAGAGCTTTTGGTGCTGCAGCTGAGGACAGGACCCGCTGCCAGCCCTGGCTGTGCCACCACAGCTCCATGCACACAGAGGATCCACGCGTGATGAGAAGAAACTGCGCTGGGGATGTCTGCCAGAGAAGGCTTCCCCCCTCCACATCTCTGCCTTCTGGAGGGTTTTCAAGCCCAAATGCCATAAGCTGAGGCTGGAAGATTAGCAATGCTCTGGCTCAACCAGGAATGGATCGCTGGCATTTTGGGATGTTCCTGGGGTTTATAACGGCAGCTGTCCTCCTGCCTGGGACTGCTCCAGGACCAAGTTTGCTCCTAGTGTGTGACATCTGTCCCGCTCACTTCCTATCATTTTTATTATCTTCTGTACAACCAACACCTGGATGCATGTGTTCTCAAGACACCACAAGCTCTAGGGAGGTCGGGATCCTCTCCATCCATGGCCTAAAAGGATTCCCCCAGCAGCTAGCAGAGCCAAAGCAGACTGAGTTGTGCAGAAAAATTAAAAATTCACAGGAATTAGCTGAATCTCCAGCAATGGAGATGTTGAGGCTGTAGCAGAGGATGCTTATAGATGCTTTACAATTCTTTCTGAAGAAACAGGTTACTTCCATGGCTGGAACCACGTATCTCTTTGCTGCTCGCTTCACTCCACCATATCCAGCTCACGGGCTCCAGAAGTAAATGCTCTTTGTAAATTGCTCTTTTACCCTGATTAACATCAGGCAAATATTTGATTTCTTTCTTTTCAGAAGCGACCAAATGCATGAGCACACATGGGAGAAGATACAGGGGGATCACAATGGAGCGGTAAATAGATGTGCGCGCTCAGAGAATGGGAGTGACAAAACTGCATTTGGGAGCTGATACAGATCACAGTTGTGCTGGAAGAGAGCTCATTTGTGTTTATCTATTTTTCAGATGTTTTGTGGAATTTTGGAAGGTTTTATATTCATGAGTTTCCAGGCAAGTAAGAGATACGAATACAGGGAGAATAACGTCAATCATGAATTTGGGACTTCAGCTTTTCATACTCCTAAGTGCAGAAAGTAGAAACCAATCCTTTCCTTTATAAGCCTGAGGACAGGCTTTAGGATATTTTCTGTTTTTTCTTGGTACAGAAAGGGACATTTCAGCATTTCTAAGCCAAAGAATCTGTCTCTGAACACGGTCGGCTTGCGGCTGCCCATCTGCCTCCAGCCAATCACAATCTGCACCCTGATTCCCTTAGAGCAGCAAAACCTTTTCCTTCCTGTGCTTTGACTTTTTTCTTTTTCCAGAAGAATGAAAGGAATTTTTTACCTTGTTATTAATCATGTTTATTACAAGAATGCCTAAAGATCAACCAGGATTAACTGCCTTTTGTGCTCAGTGCTGTATGGAACTGCAAGAACAGGCACCGGAGCAGTACAGCATCAGCCACTGTGGCCCAAGCTGTATAAAAGAGCTTCAAGGTAGGACAAGAAGCAGTTGGACTTACTTTCTAACAAGGAAGATTTTGGTTAGACACTGGGGAAAACTTTTTTGGAGATGAGGCCAACTAAATACTGAAATGAACTGCCTGGAATGGCATCGCCATTGCTGGAGTTGGGTAGAATGGATCAGGAATGCATCCAGCCGGCATGCTCCATCCTTTGATGAGGCAGTGAGCCCATGAAGTCCCTCCTGACCAATGCTTTCTAAGAGTTTTATGACTGTTGGGAACAAGCAATGCCCCTGCCCTCACCCTGCCCTGGCTTCCTGACACTGAGAAGCAGCCTGGCAGAGCCAGGCTCCTCAGGGCCATCTCCAGCCTTCTCCATGGGTCTCCCCATGGAGCAATGCAGCACAAAACCCCCAGTTTTGCTGCCTAGGCAATTTGTTAAGCAGATCCTGGTTTATGCTTACATCCTGCTTTCTTATGCCTGGGTTCCAGGTCATGCTGGAGGAAAACTCAGCCCCAAACCCTGGCCATTTGCTGGATGTCTATGGAACAAAACCATAAATGTTTATGGGCAAAGACCTGGCAGCATAACACACATCTCTCCACCTTTTTGGAAAGACAATCAGTCTGGGCTCTTCTTGTTTGTGTTCCTGCACTGGGATGCTCCATCATCCACACCGCAGCCAGAGGAAGGAAGGACAGTAACACTGCAGGACTGCAATAAGCACCAGTGTGCCTTTAAAATGCGGGGTTTTTTTTTGTTTGTTTTTTGTTTTTTTCCTGATCTTGAGTCAAATAATTAAAGTTGTAGAAAAAATTACCAGGTCAGAATTTATGACAGTTAATGAGCCGATGCACTTGCAGGATTGCAGAACATCTGGGTTCGGCAACTGCCTAATGCCGAACGACTAGAAGCGATCCCTGAGGACTATGAACCTGCAGACCACAATGTCAGCGTGGCCATTGGAACACATTGACCTTGATTATTTGATAGCATAGCAGAGAGTAATTTCTCTGCCAGCTGCTGTGCAAAATTGCACAGAAAGAACACGCAGGGCTCCTACCTGCAAACACAGCTGCTCTAATGCTCTGGGCCAAGCCACTGTCCTGCAGCCATCCACAGGACTGGGCTGCCTGCAGCATGTCTCTGCCAAAGCTGCTGTTATGCTCCCAGGAGGCCATTATTGAAATCCAGAAGAAAAAATCTGCATTTCAGCCCTGAGATGCAGAATGTTGAGAAGTGGTCTCCAGTGGCTTGGCTGTGCTTTCCTCCAGCAAATGCTGCAACTGTTATTCCAAAGAGTTTAACCTCTGTGCACAAAGCACCTGGGGAATCAGAGATAGATTGGTCCAAGAGGGAAAAGCAATCTGTGGGAAGCAGCAGCCAGCTTTGCACTGACTCAAAAAACCTCAGATTTTGTACACATGTGGATCCCTCCCCATCCCAGCGCTGCAGCATGACTGGGCCAGGCACAAATACATGGAGAAACACTTTATCTCAAAGCCCAAAAAAGTCATCTTCAACGTCATCAAACCAAATGTAACCATCCATTTTAGGATGAGATGACTTAAACACACCTCACACAGATAACGTACGGGACAGCAGTGGAGCAATGACAAAGAGTCAGAGCAGAAACCAGCTGGAGATGTGCTGTGAGGTCTGAGGGTGCACAAGCCAAATGCTGTGAAATGGATTTCTCACCCCACAAAACTCTTCAGGACTCCTAAAATGTCATTGCTCACTATAATAAAATCACAAACTTCAAGAATTCTTAAAACAAAAATAAAGGAAAAAACGATGAGAAGTAGAAGCAGCACATCCCCTCCCTCCATGCCTTATCAGGAAATGGCACTTAGGTCTTAACTGCCTGTCTCTATCAGTAAATCCAAAGACTTTCAGGGATTGCCACGCCATCTGAGTGCTGTGGGAGCTGCAGGCCCCCCAGGGCAGCTGCAGGTAGGCACCAGCAGCCAAGTGCTCATGGGGCTGGTGGGGTTCAGCACCATTGAGACGAGGGCTGTGAAGTCTTCTGGCATACTGACCTCACAGCGACTGGCCTCAGTGCTGGAGATTATTCCAGGCGTGTCAGATGCCTGGGCACAGCTGGCACCTGCCCAGGAAAGCAAAGACTCCAACCACTGAACTGCTTTAGATGTTGTTTTCTATTTGGATCCAGAAGTGTCAGGCTAGTTATGAGGAGTAGTACTCAAAACCTGGCCCTCAGAAGCCATCCTGTTCTCCCAGGACAGTTCCAGGAGAGCACACTGCAGCCCCCACCCAGCTTCTGAGCGGGCTGGGAGCGGGCAGGCGTGCAGCATCTGCTGCAGATGTGTGTGCTGCTCCCAGGCAAGCCCTGAGCACAATGTTTGCTGAGCACAGCTCTTGTACAAACAAGAAATCGCCTCGACTTGGGCTGGATGACATGTGTACTCACGAACATTTGTAACAGGAAGAAGGAGAAAACTGCTTTTTCCTTCACTGGGTGATGCAGTTTTTTCTTTTTCTTATATCCCCCCTGAATCCAGGTAATTCCATTACTTCTCTTTCTAGCTTCTCAGGTAGGGAAATGCACATGTCCAAGCGACTGCCACTCATGGCAACATCAGCTCGCTGGCTGTTGGCTTTTCCTGCTCGCCCTGTGATGCAGTGATACATCACACTGCTGGGACAGAACTCCTGCTCCAAACCTTCATTTTCACTTGCTTAAAACAGTTGCACCAGAAATGCCTTTATTGATTTGACATTTCTCAGATGTTTGCTGCATTTCTGAAGAACTCAATCAACTCTTCTCAAGTTATGTGATCATAAAAAATATCTACAGCTCTTATCTCTTTCTCACATCCTTTCTGTGATCAAGTAACTAAAAACTTCTTTGTTTTGAATTGAGCTGCTTGTAAATCATTCCCTCATTCCCTTTTTTCATTGTAGAATTTTGTCTTTTTGTTAAGAGTTATTTAGGTTTTGACTTCAGGGCTCTCTGATGAATATTGAACAGCACAAGAGAAGCAGGTGCCTTTTCCAGAAACATATAGGAAAATCCCAAACCCAATTTTCCATTTAAAAAGTCTCAATGTTGGCAGGGCTTGAGTTCCTTTTTGGTCTGTCTTGCTTTTGAACTCAATCTCACTTTAGAGACTGCTGACATTTCAGCCTCACGCTATAAATCATTTCTAAATGCTGTATCTTCACCACAAACTAAAACAAAGCCTCTCCCTCTAATTTGGAATCAGACTTCTGTACGCGGCATATTGCACAAAAGCAATAGCAGCCTGAAAATAGAGTAACTTCCTACAAGGAGAGCCACTTGCTGCTGAGCACGTGTTCTTGCCCCACTGTCCCCAGTGCCCTATCACCATGCTGGGACAGTGCCATGGGATGTCGGCACGGGGCCACCTCCACACCGTGCTGCTGAATCTCAGCTGTGCTGGTGGCACCACTGTGGGGTCGAGCACGTTTTGGTACCCAAGAACCATCCCTGGCACGGCGTTATTTACCAATATAGATCTAGCCAAAGAGATTGTGGCTTCCTATAAATTCCCCTAGTTACTATGGCTACGAGGATGTTGTAAGTACATCATAGGGAGAGAGATGACTTCCTCAGTAGAAAACCTCCAAGACAATCTCTGCGGTTCTCACTAGCTAACAATTAATTAACCCATTGCAGCAGGAGGTCTGCAGGGCAGCTGAGCCTGAAGCAAGGGGCTCCATGAGCAGTCCCAGGTGGGCTGGCAGCAGCTCATGGGGCAGTGCTGGCTCCGTGGGTCTCCTCCAATAATATGAGATGCTCTTGCTGTTGAGATGGAGCAGCTTTGATCTGGTCGCAGCCACCAGGGAGCAGGGAGGACGGGGACGGAGCAGAGCCGCTGGCCGGTGCCACTCCACAGCGAAGCTCAACATCAGTCAAGTGCCAGCACAACAAACATGACAAATGGCTCTCTTTAAAAAAGGGAAAAAAGGGGGGCAAAAAAAAACAAGCAAAGGAAGTGCTCCCCTGCTCCGCATCTCCTGCCAGGAGTTGCAGAGCAGTCAGATACTGTTTGGAGACTTTCAGGATCAAAGAGTCCTGCTCAGCCTCTTTTGACACTGTCTCCCACAACATCCTGATAGCAAAGC